>CM036316.1:41616302-41748802 GCA_020567845.1 Rhododendron henanense subsp. lingbaoense | reverse complement strand
AAGTCCGTAAATCTACTTGGGTCAATTGTGACGCCGTCGGTGAAAGTCCGTAAATCTACTTGGGTCAATTGTGACGCCGACGGTGAAAGTCCGTAAACCCGCGTGGGCTAGGTTGCTTCGTTCTTCGGGTTAGTAGCCCGTAACGTGCATGTGCTAGAGACATCTAGCACGATTGTTGGTTGGTTGTATCGGTGAGCAACTCACATAATTTTATGATTCGGTGTTGAGTAGATTGATTTGGGTTGACGGGTGAGTTTCCTTCTTGTTGAGGTGCGGTATTGTTCAACGTGTCATTGTTTACTTTATATTCTAACTCGACATGCGTAGTGTATATTTTTGGTGAGAGGTTGGTTAGTTGTATGAGGAAAGAAAGAGAAAACATTTTGTTAAAGAACTCAGATTAATCTTTAGGTCATTGAAACAGAAATGAAAAAGCAAGGATTGATTTGGGTAATGGTAAGCTGAAATTTTAAGTACATTGGTGAGCATGGGTGAGAGCGTCAGTACTTGATAAATGGAGTCAAATATTTTCCAGCATGAGTATGGTATTTTGAGTTCCACTTTTTGGCAAAACAAATATGTTTTTTTGGAAAATGTTTTTCCTAGGGATCTGTCTTCACTTCTGCATGTAATTTAGGTAAGGATATCTCTACGAGCTAGTGTAGCTCACCCTATCCTTTCAGGTACCCGCCATGGCACTTATCTTGGATTGCAGGGAGTGTACATTAAGACGTCTTTGAGAGCTTCATTGGAGTCATTAAGGAGTTGTTTATCATCTAGTCAAATTCATGTAGTGTACCTTACTTGCAATTGAAGGTTGTACTTTTGATTAGAACAAATGCAAAGCTATGTATAAATTCATCTCCTTGATTATTATGAAACTCTTTTAATTGTTAACGTTTGGGAGACCTTGTGTTTAAAAAAAAAAAAGGGAGGAAGAAGAAGAAGAGACATTGATTCGTAGTTTGGATTGGGACGACAATTAAGGGTTAATATAGTTGAGAGAAGGACTTTTGTTTGTAGAAAGTGTATTATTATTTGTCGAAAATCTGGGGCGTGACAATCAAAGTAATCCAGGAATGGAATATTGGAAAGCAGTGAATAAGGTTATGAGGAACCAAGGACTATATGCTTACTTATAGAAAATTAGATCTTTTGGCATGATTGGATACTCGGATTTAGATTTTGTTGGTTGTCTCGATAGCAGAAAGTAAATATTATCATTTATTTTTATTTCTGTTAGATGGTAGAGCAATCTCATGAAATGTGTGAAGCATTCTATAGCTTACTGCTTCATACATAATGGAAATCGAGTTTGTGGTGTGCTTTGAGGCCACATATCATGTTTATAGTTGCGGAACTTCATCTTTGGTCTTGGTGTTGTCGACTCAATTGCCAGATCGGATGAAGATTTGTTGTGATAATTCCGCTGCATTTTTATTTTCTAAGAATGTCAAGTATTTAAGTGATTCCAAGCACATGGAAGTGAAGTACTTGGTTGTTAGAGAACGAGTCCAGAAACAATAAGTGTCAATTGAAAATTGAGTACCACTCTTATGATTGTTGATCTGTTAACGAAGGGATTGCCACCAAAGACTTATAACATGTTGTCAAGATGAGTCTTTTAACAACCCTTGATGGAGTGGTTATTGTGCATGACACTGTTAAGCGCAAATAAATGTTTGTTTCTGATTTTCCTGTTTCCAATTATGTGTGCACATATTATTTTGGATGTTGTACAACAGGAAATGTCTTGACAAGACAAATTACAGGGGCTTTAGGCATTACAGCCTAAATAATGATATTTTTTCCTATTATGGACTTGGTTAGTGAAGGTTATCAATGATGTGGTGCATAGAAGGGAATATGGCATGGTGCTATACAACCTCTATGACTCACATTGGTGGTCTGAATTAATCACAGTATTAAAGTTTCTAATTGGTTTGAACCTATTGGCTGTTTTAAATCCGTGATCACATGTCAAAGTTTTTAGTGTGGAGCCCACTCGAGTCATTTTAAACAAAATGCATATTTTGAAGAAATACATTTTGCATCACAATCGGCTTGATGGGCCAAGTGGGAGAATGTTAGTTTTTTCCTATTGTTGTGGCCCACTAGCCTCCACGTTTTGTGCATGTGAGACTCCGCTATCAGATAAGCCAATGAAGTGATATGGTTCATTACGATAACTAATTAGAATTATAGATGAAGGAAAACTCTTGATAATAAAAGAGACCTTGATGGACTAGGTGACTTTTAATAATTATCTCTAAGGCCCTCTTCTCTCCTCTATAAAAGGTAGAATACCCACCCCTTATTCCTATGGTTTTTCCATCAATTAAAGTACTGGGTATTCTAGAAAAGTAGAGACAGAGAGAAGAAGGTGAGCCAAGAATTAAGGTGTTTCTATTTATGGGGTTTGTTCTCTCTAATCACAATGGCTAACGAAGGTATGCTATTTATTGTTCTTGAGATGTGTTGAATTCAAGATCCTGCTATATCTGTTTTCCGCATAATAGTTTTAATACAGATATCGATTTACAGATAGCTCCTCCCACTTTAAGCACGTATTCCCCAAAGTTAGCCGTGTAACAGTCGGAGGAAACTTCAGCTCCGGCAGAAGGGTAGTTGCCTCGTTTGGAATGCGGCATTGGTTAAAACTGAGTGTCTCAAGGCAATTCAAGAACTCTCAGTCGGGGAGCATCAAAACAAAATCATTGGATATTAGTTCTCCATGAAATCCTAGCTTCCTAAGATTGGGAGTCCTTACCAAGAAATTTCGGCACTTCTCATAAGGACATATTGGATGCAAGGTCTGTAAGCTATCCAAGTTGAACGAAGGGTCAAAATCAATTCCAGCTGCTACGTCAGGATAACGGCGGCTGCTAAGATGATTTTTGAATACCCCTCCTTTAGCATATAGATGCCTCAATTTAACCATCTTAAATGTATCACGAGGCAACAAAATGGTTTTCAAATTCAAGCCAATCGACCGAGCTCGAAGGTAAAGGGTTTCTAGGTTGAAGAGGTTGGAAAATGGAGATGCAAAGTTTGATGTCTGAACTGGTAAATTAAGTGCCAAGTATCTCAAATGAACTAGATGTGCTATATCTCCTTCGCATTCATCGGAGGTAAAACACAACATCCTGAGAAGTTCAAAGTTTTCAACAAAGAATGCCAAATTTGTTTCAAAGCATTTAAAAGTGGAGTTTCATGAGACGAGGCACAGAAGAGAACGAAGGTTTTGAGTATGAGGCATGAAGGAAAAGTACTTACGAAAGAGCCGGCTGCCAATGAAGAGGCGACGATGGTAAGTTGCATCATGACGTAAAAAAGTATCCTTGTAAATTTGCAAAAGGAAAGTATCCTCCTCGGTTTTTTTCAAGCATAATTCCCGCAAAAGATCATGGATACGACATGCTTTAATTCCTCCAAAGGACCTTTTCCTAGCTACCATTACGAGATTTCTATCAATCAGATTTCTTAAGTAATCTTTTGCTACGTCCTCCAAGTGTTTATCCCCTTCAATTTGCTGAATAAATCCCTCTGCAATCCATAACCAAATCAACTCGCGTACGAGGATTTCAGAATCTTCGGGGAATCCTCCAACATAAACAAAACATGCTTTCAAATGAAGAGGCAGGTGATTGTAACTAAGTTCTAGTATCTTCATGCAGCCATCCAGGTTTTTGGCAATGATCGAACTTAAACGTTTGGAAACTTTCTCCCACACGTCGAGTGTCTTGTCTTCAACTTTCAAAATGCCAGCTATTGCGACAATCCCAAGTGGTAGTCCACCACATTTTTTTGCTATCCGCTCACCGATGCCAACCAACTCCGGTGGGCAAGATTTCTTCCCGAATACCTGTTCAATAAATATGTGCAATATTAGATGTCTATAATTGTAATTACATAAAATTTGATCCAAGTAATAGGGAAATGATGTGACAAGAAATAATAATATAGAAACTCTTAAAAAAAGAAATTTGAAATAGGAAACATATGGCAAAAGTACAAGGAAGCATATGTTCAAATTAATCAGTATGTTTAGGTATACTACGTATACTAATTTTCTTTTCTTTTTCCTTTTGAAACAATTACCTTCTTTTCTAACAATTCCCAACTGACTTTCTGGTAAGAGAGCCAAATTATGAGGGACGCAGCGGATGCTATTAGGTTCAACAGGTAGTCGACTAGTGAACAACACTTTACTGCCATTGCGTTCCTTAGGGAGTGATCTTTGGATATCATTCCAGGCTTCAATGCCCCATATGTCATCCATGATAATTAGATATTTCTTACCGTTCAAGTATTTGGATGTGTCTTCTCCCAATTTATGCTCATCACTACTCTTGTTGTAACCACCATATTAAAATGGGGAAGCTGATTCCAAAATACCAATCAACAAATTCCTCTTCATAGTCTTATCATAATCTTGAGAAACATTGACCCATGCACGAATTTCAAAGGTATGTGATGTCAAAGGATGATCATAAACTTCTCTGGCCAAAGTGGTTTTGCCACCTCCAGTTGCACCGACGATTGATATTATCTCCAGCCGTCCACCCTCTCCACTGTCGAGAAGCTTTCCCATTAATGTCTCCACCTCCTCCTTGAAACCAACCACCACCTTCTCTTCAGCCACTTGGATGTGTTTCTCCCTCCTGATGAGCTTGAACCTCCTGTTGGGAAATAAAAAGAAGGGTTATGGTCAAGGAATTTGAATTTATAGTATTATACATATATATAATTTTATCTGTCATTGATGAATTTTAATCACTTAAGTTGATGCGGGACTAGTTGAAGTTGACTTGTCTCCTATTTTTACTCCAACAAATCAAACCACTTAGTACTCCAATAACAGCCCAGTGGTTTAATCTGAGTGAGTAAGGCCCCGTTCCGGAAAGAGAAATAAGTACTTATTTTAAAAAAAGGTAATTTCAAGCTCAAAAATCATGTACTTACGTAAATAATTTTTCTACCAATATGGATCTTGTTTGATTGATCTCATTGAGATCTTTAAAACGGTGCAAAAAAAATTAAAAAATCATTTTTCATTTACATTATTTTTGAGTTTGAAAATGTGAAATAAGTACTTATTTTTTAAGAAGGTATTTTGGATTTTTCTCAAAAGGTGCATTCCAATAGACTGGAATTACAGTGTTATCTAGTAAACACTGTGGCTCTAGAAAAGAATTCTTTCACTAGACATTGTTGACCCATGAGTCCCTTTCTAAATAATATAGTATTTGGTCCATAAAGAAATCCATTTTCTTAAAACCATTTCAGTCCAAATACACTTCGGCAATCCAATCTGATTCTTTTCAAAAGGAGATGTGGTGGTCCACCAGTTTCAACATTATTCATTCAATCTGTAGCTTTGTTGACTTCCAGAGCTTTGTATTTAAGAAATAGAGACGTTGCAGATCAAGACTTTCACATATGTTTCAAGCCCATGAAAAATATATGTTATGTAAACAAAAAGTTATTTTTCTAGCCCCTGAAACAAATTATTTTTATAAACCGAAATGCGCATTTAAACTTAAGCTAGTTTGTACGGCATATATAGCAATAGTGTTTTTATCATGGCCCATGTTGATTCCCCTTATTTAATCTAATTCTTGGTCCATGGATTTATAAACTCTCAAATATTGCCTTTGGCCCCCACACTTTAATATCAGAACCTATTTTCCTAAGGCCATATCAGTTCATTGAAGTGGACAGCATATCTTAGTTGCTCAGTTGGACAAGTGGTCGACCTGTTTGAGCAGGGAGGACTTCCAGTTGTATTTTCTTCCCACCATTGTTGACTCTGGAGTTGCGCATTTAAGCCTCAAGAACGTTGCAATTCAAACTCTGCTGAAGATATACAACTCAACGTATTTCTATTGCATTTAATGAAGATCTAGCCTTCTGCTAGAAGAATTCTGCTCAACAGAAATGTTTCCAACGGTTCAAATATTCAAGCTATATAATGGAAAAGGTACATCAGCTGCGAGATACAGAACCACGAAGCTACAGTAGAGAAAATACACAGAGCATTACAAGAGCAATTTTCACCCTCTCCTACACTTCATTTTTCATACAATTACTTTGAGAGATTTGTGAGCTAAATTGGTATATCTACTCTTTGAGAAGTGTTGTAATTGTGAGCTAATTTTCTATTATCTTTTGAGAGTTTAAGTGTTTGAGAAATCAAACACTGGTTCTATAATTCCAAAAACAGGGGTTTTGTTTTTGGAAGGGGTTTTTGAGGATTTTGTACTTTAAATCCTTGCGGTTGTCTAGCTCCTCTGGAAAGCTAGTAGTGACGGTAATTGTAAGCACCCGCAAGGCTTACTGGTGTAATTCCATTTTTATTAGTGGAACCTTCAAGCGATTGACTTGGAGAGAAGTGGAGTAGGCTGGACCGTGGACAAATTCAGACCGAACCACTATAAACTGGTTTTGCGCTTCTTAACTCTCTCTATATATTTGCTAATTAGTTATTTGTCTTTGCAATTTTTAATTGGTAATTTTTAATTAGCAACACTATTCACACACACCCCCCCCGGTTGTTGTCTGGGTAACACCCTTCAAGCATTTGTGTGTGTCTTCTCCCAATTTATCGTCACTACTCTTCTCGTAATCTTCTCCATGGTTTTCAGGAGAAGTTGATTCCAAAATACGAATCAACAAATTCCTCTTCATAGTCTTGTCATATTCTTGAGAAACATTGACCCACGCACGAATTTCAAAGGTATGTGATGTCAAAAAATGATCATACACTTCTCTGGCCAAAGTGGTTTTGCCACCTCCAGCTGCACCGACGATTGATATTATCTCCGGCCTCTACCTCGATAAGCTTTCCCAGTAATGTCTCCACCTCCTCCTTGAAACCAACCACCACCTTCTCTTCAGCCACTTTGGATGTGTTTCTCGATCCCTCCTGATGAGCTTGAACCTCCTGTTGGGAAATAAAAAGAAGGGTTATGGTCAAGGAATTGAGTTTAGTATTATACATGTATTATTCTATTTGTCATTGATGAATTTTAATCACCTAACTTGATGCGGGACTAGTTGAAGTTGACTTGTCTCCTATTTTTACTCCAACAAATCAAACCACTATCCTACTCGTACTCCAATAACAGCCCAGTGGTTTATCTGAGTGTGCAAGTTTTTCTCAAAAGGTGCATTCCAATAGACTGACACAGTATTTACTCCTCTTATTCTTCCTTCACAAACGACGTCTCCTTTGCTCTATTATATTCTCTTAATCACTTTTTTTTTTTTTTTTTGGCTCGGATTTCTCTAATTAGCATAAATTCTCGCATACGTATTTTCCAATAGGGCCATAGTAAGGTAAATAAAAATAAAATTTTGTGTTTTGGAATTGAACAATTTCTCATACCCCATTTTCCAGAGCTTGTCACTAAAGAAATTCGCTTTGCAAACATCATATTTATGACATGCTATTATTCTCATAAGAGCCCGGCATAACTGAAACTGAAAACATATAGTAACTCTAACGGGTTTTTGAATATCTGATAAATAAATAAAAAAACGGGTTTTTGAATATTAAAATACCAAAAAAAA
Source organism: Rhododendron henanense subsp. lingbaoense (assembly GCA_020567845.1). NCBI lineage: Eukaryota > Viridiplantae > Streptophyta > Magnoliopsida > Ericales > Ericaceae > Rhododendron > Rhododendron henanense. The sequence continues at coordinate 41,741,227 of CM036316.1, read as the reverse complement.
TGTACCAATACCTTCACTTTTGAAAAAAGAGTGCACAGGAAATTATCCTCTTTGGCTTTTTTCAAGCCTAATTCACTCAGAAGATCATGAATACGGCATGCTTTAATTCCTCCGAAAGACCCATTCCTAGATACCATTACGAGACTTCTATCAATAAGATTGCTTAAGTAATCTTTTCCTACGTCCTCCAAGCTTTTATCCCCTTCTCTTTGCTGAATAAATCCCATAGAGATCCATAACCATATCAACTCGCGTACAAGGATTTCAGAATCTTCGGGGAATCCTCCAATATAAACGAAACACACTTTCAAATGAAGAGGCAGGTAATTGTAACTAAGTTCTAGTATCTCCATGCAAACCTTCCTGATTTTTGGCAATTACTGAACTTAAACGTTTGGAAACTTCCTCCCACACGTACAGTGTCTTGTCTTCCGATCCACTGCCAGAATGCCAGCGCGCGCTATTGCGACAATCGCGAGTGGTAGTCCTTTACATTTTTCTACTATACGCTCACCGATGCCAACCAAACTCTGGTGGGCAAGATTTCTTCCTGAATACCTGTTCAAAATATATATGCGCAATATTAGATGTATGCAGTTGTAATTGCATAAAACTTGAACCAAGTAATAGGAGTTTAATATTTCATGGTATGACAACAATAAGAAATACTTAAAAAGAAATTAGAAATAGGAATATATTATACGACAAAAGCACAAGGAAGCATGCATATTTTCAAATAACTGTGTTTAGTTATACTATCGTATACTATTTTCTTTTTCTTTTTTGGAACAAAATACCTTCTTTTGTAACAACTTCCAACTGCAGGTTTTGGGGAGGGGAGCCAAAAAAATTAGGGACGTAGGTGATGCTATTAGGTTTAATAAGTTGTCGACTTATGAACAACACTTTACTTCCTTTGCATTCCTAAGGAAGTGATCTTTGGATATCATTTCAGGCTTCAATACCCCATATGTCATCCATGACAATGAGATATTTCTTACCCTTCAAGCATTCGAGCATGTCTTCTTCCAATTTATCCTCACTCCTCTTCCCGTAAGCTCCATGGTTTTTTGGGAAAGCTGATTCCAAAATACGAATCAACAAATTCCTCTTCATAGTCTTATCATATTCTTGAGAAACATTGACCCACGCACGAATTTCAAAGGTATGTGATGTCAAAGGATGATCATACACTTCTTTTGCCAAAGTGGTTTTGCCGCCTCCAGCTGCACCGACGATTGATATTATCTCCAGCCGTCCACCCTCTCCAATGTCGCGAAGCTTTCCCATTAATGTCTGTACCTCCTCCTTGAAACCAACCACTGTTGGGAAATAAAAAGAAGGGCTATGATCAAGGACGGAACCAAAAGTCATGTGAGGAGCCTATTGTTTTGATTAAGTATTTTGCACATATTTTATTTGATTTAATCACTTAACTTGACGCGGGACCTAGTTGAAAACCTAGTTTACTTAGTCTCCTATTTTTACTCCAACATATATCAAACCACTATCCTTCAAGTACACTCCTAATAATTGGATTGGTTTGTAACACATAATAACAGTTGCAAAATATATGTTCCAATTTTTTCTTAATTAGAACGTTATTGAATAAGCTAGTTTTTCTCAAAAGGTGCATTCCAATTCACTGACTTCGTTATCACAGTATTTACTCCTCTTATTCTTCCTTCACACACGACGTCTGCTTTGCTCTATTATTATATCCTCTTCATCACTGGTTTATGTATGGCTCAGATTCTATTATATTTTCCGTATATAGATCATATTTGCTGCTGGATTTCGTACAGTTTAGAATGTCAGAAAACTACACCGTTAAATTGTGAGTTTAATTCGATGCACATAAGAGAACTTGAAGGTCGTATACATCTTGGGGAAAGAGCATCAACCCCGTGCAGAAGGGGATGTAAAGATATGAGGACCGACGGAATCCCCACTGAAATCGTACCGACGGCCACGGCCGGCCGTCTCCGGCCACCGGACGGCCGATCCGAGCCGTCCAAAAATTCTATAAAAACAAAACCGAGGGGGCCTACGCGAGAATCAATGGCATCCGATATGTGTAGGTGCTTGGATCAAGCACCCTATTTTTCGTGTATATATACACACATGTAAATATACACGAAAAATAGGGTGCTTGATCCAAGCACCTACACACATCGGATGCCATTGATTCTCGCATGGCCCCCTCGGTTTCTTTTTTTAGAATTTTTGGACAGCTCGGATCGGCCGTCCGGTGGCCGGAAACGGCCGGCCGCGGCCGTCGGTACGATTTCGGTGGGGCGCCGGTCGGTGTAAATAGCTGGACTCGTTATCTATATTACATTACACAACGGTTTTGCAAAATGTCTCACTCACAAGTGTCCTCCGTGGCACAATTAAGGGTTGAGATTGAATCATTAATTCCATTTCACGGGTCTAATTCTCTCCCAAATACAAAGTGCACTCAAAAGTAGGGGTGATACCGGTCCGGTTTCGGCATATTTTTCGGTCGAAACCGGTTATCCGGTTTGAGATTTTTAGAAACCGGAACCGGTTGAGATAATCCGGTCCGGTTTCGATTGAGTCAACCGGTTCCGGTCCGGTTTATCCGGTTTTCATTCACGGGACATATTTTGGGCCCAACACATCAAAAATCCACAATTCAACCCACAAAATATCAACCAAAAACCCATAATTCAACCCCTTTTTTTGGGCCCAACAAAAAAGGATCAATTTTTGAACCCAATACATAAAAAAAAAAACCCATAAAAATATAATTAAACCCATAAAAACAGTTTATATATATATATATATGGGGTTGATTGTATATAATAAATATATATATATTAGACCAATATACATATATATAACCGGTCCGGTTTCGACCGGTTTCTGAAACACATAAACCGGATCGAAATTATTTTTCCGGTTTATAAAATTTTATAAACCGGAACCGGATCGAAATTATTCAACCGGTTTTAAAAATCCGGTCCGGTCCGGTCCGGTTTTTCCGGTTTCGATCGATTTTCCGGTTTGAACTAACAGCCCTACTCAAAAGGGTAGCAAAGGATTCAACAGCTGAGATTCAATCCATCCAATTTGATCCAATGGTTTATAGAATCTTCCCTTTCTTTGTGGCAAAAAATATGGAAATTAGTTTATCTTTCTTACTTTCCCTATTTGTCATTTTCTATCCCCTGTGCATTTTTATTGTGTTGCGTTCGATCGAGGACAAATGAAAATCTAACGGAGAAGGAGAGAGAATCTAACGGAGAACTTTGTTGTATGATGGTTTTATGATTAATTGAAGTTCGAATTTCATTGGATCGATGTTTTTTTGGTTCCATTAGTACTAATTTTGGTTTTGCAATTGCTGCTATTTTATGATTAGTCACACAATCACATTACTTTTGGATAAAGATGAGTTTTATCTATAGTTTATTTTATTTCCTTCAAGTGTGACTAATTATTGATGGAGCTGTTGGATTTTAGATTAATCAATTTAGTCAATAAAAATAACGAGAAATTAGTTCTTCGTGGTGATAAAGCTATGTGGGTCCGTGCCTTTTTACGCACGATCATTTGTTCATATCTTGCCAAGGGACTCGAATTCGTATTGAATATCGAATGCTTCAAGATGTGCCTTTGGGCACGGGCATGCCCTAGTCCTTCCTAAGCCATAGGCTTTTCTATTCTTTTCTCTATCTATTTAATTTAGTAAGTTAGATTGATGAATATTACTTAGAATTATATACGATTTTAGCATAAATTCCAATCACATACATTTTCTCCAATAGGGCCATAGTAAGGTTAGTAAAAATTTAAATATGTGTTTTGGAATAGAACAATTTCTCATATCCCATTTTTCAAAGCTTGTCACTAAAGAAATTTGCTCTGCTTATATCATATTTATGACATGATATTATCCCAATAAGAGCCTGGCCAACATAGCTGAAACTGAAAACATAGAATACTGGGTAGTTTCTGAAGATTAAAATACTGAAAAAATTTACCAATACCTTCACTATTGGAAAAAGAGTGCTCAAGTTCTTCGACTGCTACTCCATTAATGTCATACATATTCTCGTCATAAATCTGCTCTACCTTAGCCGTAAGAGTCTTGATCTTCTTTTTGACACTTTCAAGGTCAAGGAAAAGATTATCCCAATTTTGATTAGCCTTTAAAGCTTGAACTACAAACCGTTCTATGATATTCTCTGCTTCAAACACCACGTCTTTGATCTGCCTCACCAAATTCATCACTTCTAAATGCTTGTTGCGTTTCTTCTCTGTAACCTTAAGGAATCCTCTCATAGACTCTATCTCCTCCTCAAGAGATTCAAGCTTCTCTCTTATGAATGATGAGAACCCAGAGCTCATTATAAGTTGCTTCAAGTTCTCACGAAAAAATCAACATCAAAGTCACCCATCTCTCTCTCCAAAAGGAGATTGATCAGGTAAAAGCAAGTTAGAGATGAGATAGAGGAAGAACAAATTGATGGAACAGGTCTAGAATTGTGGTTTATAATGACAGCTACACCAGCTATGATACATAAAATTGTCATTAGAATGATGTAGCGGTGGTATTATTACAATAAGTTGTGTTCCCAAGGTATATTTTTGGTTTATAAGTCCCAATGCCGCCACACCATTTGGTGGGCATACTTAATTATCTTATTGCGTAAATTTCACTGATACCCCCTCTATTCTACTGAAATCACATTGACAACCCTCTTACTCTGTAAAATCATGCTGCTCCTCCTTGCTTTGTGACTGTATGGGAGTTCATTTGTTTTTTTGAACGATAAAAAAACTATGAAGCACCGACACCTCTAGAGATCGAAGTGTTGCAGTGTCTGGACACGGAGAAACGCGTGGGACACGTGTCTGTGTCCAATAATTTAATCTAAATTTTTTAGGAGGACACGATTGGGACATGGCGAGGGTCAAACTGTAATTGTTTATAAATTTTTGGAGATCAAACTGTAATTTTTTATAAATATTTGGGGATCAAACAGTTATTACTTAAATAAATAAATAAAATACACACATGGCGTGTCCCCTGCCGTGTCCGTGTCTCTAATCAATGGCGGCTCCAGGAATTTTTGATAAGGTGTTCAAAAATTACCTTAACTCTACTAGCTAATGTATCAACCAATAATATATGTGCAAAACCTCATGTATTAATATAAATAGTGCAGACAAAAAATCATGACTTTTATTTTAAGAAATTAACTACGAGGCAAACCGAGAACTTAAAAATATGTACCATATTTTTTAACAAAAAATCAATTTTTTTTTAAGAAGTTGTATTGTGTAGTCAATAGTGTTTCGAGAATGGAGGGAATTAAATTTTAGAGTTATTCTAGATGAGTTATTATATTTTTTGCCCACATTTAATCGGTGTATTAATTTACTAAAACCATTTTGAAAGAAATCGTAGAGAGTATGTTGAGGCCGACCCTTTTTCAAAAATATATTGTTCATTAGGATGCCATGATGAGATTTTCTATCTTAATCTTAAATTCGAAGGAATATTATTCAAGCTAACGGGGAATGTATGTTATTGAATTTTTTAAAACTTTGTCTTTAATTCTATAAGCTAACTAGATAAAAATAAATAAAATAAAGTAGTTATTGTTACGAATGCAAAATTAACACATTAAAACCATCGAGAATAGGGAGGGAGAGAGAACACAAGCATAATACTTAAACCACTAGATTCTTCTTTTTCTCTTTCTTTTTTTCAATTAGGATTGTGAGTTTTATTTGAGATAATGTGTTAGGTGTTCAACTATGAATTATTTGGATTGATGGAATGTAATTGGGTTGTGATTGAGTGTTCAATTACTTTAGTTGGGTGTTCAATTGTTTTTGGGTTAGGTGTTCAAGACTATGATTATTCGAATTGGGTGTTCATTGATATTTGAGTTGGGTGTTCAAAGAGAGGTTAGCCCATAATTTTTACATGTATTCTAAGCAAAAAAAAAATTTGTTTGGGTGTTCATGTGACCATGGAATGGTGAATGTAGAGCCGCCTCTGTCTCTAATTTTTTAGAATTCCCGTGTCCGTGCGTCATAGTAAAAAAGGATACACTTTATTAACCTTTGAAGATGAACACAAAGATTAAAGGACACACAACACAAGGGCATCACGATAAGGATCATACAACCTAGGACACACAACACGTACAAGGGCATCACGATAAGGATCATACAACCTAACATCTTGAATCCATTATTGGTAAACTGTTAGTCGACCAAATGGAAGTACATTTTTTGGAAGTACATAACATCAAGAGAAATGCATTCACCTATACGAACACTACCCTTAGTTTACTAATACTAATAACAATAAATTGATAAATTCACGAAAACTCTCTCATCACCTCCTCTTCTCTTTTCTTTGGTATCACCACCATTTTAACCTAATGATAGTCTCCATCACCAACCCACCTAGCTTTTGTGTGATTACCACACCCCACGGACCACGACTTTGAAGAAGGCACACTCACTTAGGCTCCATTTGGACAATACTATGTATTATTTATTTTGTCTTTATTTCTTTAAACTGTTAGTAGTTTTGTGTCAATTTCTTTTTTTAATTAGTATAATTTGTACCGAGGAGAGAAATTCAAAAAGTAAACAATTTGATCTAAAATTAAAATTTTCACTAAAGACAAAACTAATTCAAACACAACATGTCACTCCTCGATTTTCAACATAAATTATAAAAGATTTTCACAATATTCCGTACGATACCCAAAAGATTATTATATTTCATTCCCATACTTATACCTCCAAGTCCACAAGGTTCCAAAATATTACAACATCGGCTCGACAGCCCCAAATTTACATAAGTATCGAGTTTCGAAAGAGAGTTATGGTTTACAATATTCCAAGTCAAAAGAAATATCACTTAAGTTACAAACACATCTTCAAAAGAGATTTACAAAGATGCTTAAGTAACTTGTCAATATTAGATCTCAAAAGAAGTGTCCACAATCCAAGCACCTCAGCCATGCACGCTATTGTCCTGAGTTAGTACCTGAAAAATATAATAGGCTTGAGCTTCACTAGCACAGTAGAAAAGTCTACGCAAACTCTATATGCAAATGAGCCAAACGAATGAACAAATGATGGACGATCAAATGACAACGGAGGAAGTATAGCTATCATGACCAATTGTTCCAATATCTCCAAACCATCTTTATTTCAAACCCACAAATCATATTTGTTCAACTTGTGTCTCAACATATCGTATCCTTTGTGTCTGAGCCGAAGCTCCTGTCGGGCTATTCATGGGACCCCGATATCCCCTGCCAAGCACCCACCTTGTAGGTTAGGCCTTGAATATTCAATATGAGCATTAGCTCCTGTCAGGCTATTTATGGGACCCTGATATCCCCTGCCAGGCACCCACCCGTCGATGGGCCTTGAGTGTTCGCGCGTCGTTCACAAGTTCAAATGTATCGTTCGTACATGTGTCGTGCATGAAGTTCATATTTATTCTTCCATAATTCCATCAATTTAAACAATGCCAAAATATATCTTTATACCACATGACATACGAAGACAAACATGGCTACTTGATTCCTTATTGTATATAAAAACAAAAAAAAAACCCATTGAATAGTCAAAGGCCTAAGGAATGGAAAGGTTTTCAACGACACAGGTAGTTGCTCATTTCACTGGTGGTCTACCGGTAGACATTAGGAATCTACCGGTAGAAATTGGAAACAGTGGGTACAAAGTTTTGACTTGCAAGTTTTCTACAGGTAGATTAGGAAATGGTACCGGTAGATTCTGGGAAAAATTTATAATCCTACCGGTAGGGAACAAATCCTACCGGTATAAATTCAAAACAGTGAGTACACATTTCAGACAACAAAATTCTACCGGTATAAATCCGAAATTTTGGCGATTTACCACAGCATGACAGATCTTGATCCAAACCCAATAACAACCAATACAAGCTCAAATGAGGCACAGGAACACTCAAATAACATATAAAGAGAGGTAGAATTTCCTACCTCGAGTATCCAAACCGAAATTAAAGAGATTGAACGAACCCTAGCTTCCGGAATCCAAACTGAACGAAAATACACCCAACCGAACTCTATCCAACGCGATACGAGGTTGAATACGCAAATAGAAGATGGAGTTGAGGTTGATTGTTGTGGGTTTTGGGTGAGTTTTGGGCGAAGAAGTGAGAGAGATCGAGAGAGAGCCGAGAGCTGAAATGGAAAAATGGAAGAAAAGAAAAAAAAAAGGGGGGCGACTATTCGCAGCCCTGTTTTTTCTCCCTTAGCCCCTTACTCCATGTAGTCCACTTCCAATTTTTTTTTAAAAAAAAATTCTCCAGAGAACCCATTAAATGAACCTGATCTTCCCATTATACCCTTCCTCTCAAAAATTACACTTCAACCCACCCACCCACCCACTTTAACCCACCCACCCACCCATCCTATTAGAAACCCTAAGTCCCCACCCCCATTTACGTTCGTCCCACCAGGTCCACGCCATTTCCGCCTCCCACCTCCATAGCCACCACCGCAGCACCGCCACACCACCTCCTCAGGTGTCGTTCTCTCTCTCTCTCACTCTGTTCTTCTTCCTCTCTCTCTCTCTCTCTCTCTCTGTTCACCACCGCCACATCACCTCCTAAGGTGTCGTTCTCTCTCTCTCTGACTCTGTTCTTCTTCTTCTTCTTCTCTCTCTCTCTCTCTCTCTCTCTCTCTCTCTCTATTCACCACCGCCACACGCCACACCACCGCCACAGTGCCACCCCAGCCCACCCATTTACCCATTTACATACATGTATTTGTGTAGAGATTTTGGTAATTAGATCCCGTATTTGTGTAGATATTTTGGTAAATAGATCCCGTATTTGTTTAGAAATTTTGGTAATTAGATCCCGAAATTGGTAGCCAAAAACGGTGAATGTTGAGATCTGTAAGTTTATATGTGAGATGCTAGGGTTTTTTTTTGCCTTCTCTGTACCCTTTTTAGATTTATGTTGCCCAAGTGTGTTTTTGTTTTTACTTTTTGGTCTCTTGAATTTGAATGCATTGAAGCCGTTTCGATCTATTGGTCATTTGGTTGATTGTGCTTTCGTTTCAGTTGCGATTCGATGCTATAGTATAGCTTTAGAACGCGGCAGATTAACTACCTATCCTAGCATTGGGTTATACAGTTCTGATGCTGAATCAGCTATTCCATATTCTAAGATGAAGATCCAATTTCTTTTTTAGCATAGACTGAATGACGCGAGGTTTCTATGTTTTAGGAGTTGCATATGTCATAAAAAAACAAAGGATTGTCATTATACTAGCATTATAAACAATTCGTGCTTGTTTCAAAGCTCCGAAGGGACTGTGAACCTTTACGGTCTTTAAAGCAGCACTATTATATTCACATTTGGTAAGTTTTACCACGGTTGCCACTGTTTTACAGTATTTAATATACCTGCAGAATGATACGGGGCACTGGCATAATATCAAGAATTGTCTCAACACTTCTAATATTTGAAACAAAAAACCTATTATCCGAGAACCACCTCTTCAAGATCATTGCTCAGTTCTTTTCTGCCCAAATGGAAGTCTTCTATCAACAAATGCCTGCACTAAAGCATGTTCAGAATGAATAAATCCTTGTCTGATAACTCAAGATGCTCTCTATAATAACCCATTGTCCATTGGTTGAATTTAATGACCAATTGACCATTAATTTCATGTTGGTCTTGCAGATGAGTGATAGGACACGCTTTTCCCTGCAATGTGTGTTGATTATAGAACAATATCTGTTCAGTGTACACATGCACGCTATAATAACCTTTACAAGTTGGGGACGTGTTCACTTAACCCATAACTTTTGGATATATCACCATACCATAGGATTCAAGGTACAAGTGTCCTCTATGCGTAAGGACACACTCTCACTTGTGCTCATACCAGGGTCTTGGCACAGGTAGTGAAAGAATTTTGATGGACTTTAAATTCACCTCATTTGACTCAATTAAATGTCAAGCTCGACAACGAGAAGCAGCTATGATTCATCTAATTCTGTTATTGATAGCAAGGTACTAGTTTGTGGGGACCATTAGTTGAAGGAATTTCATTGCTTATGAAAAAAGGTTCCACACAATTATGTCAAGTATTTAACCTGGCATGTCTGTTCTGTAGTGTTCACAATTAAGACATGCTTTTAACAAGAGAATTAGAAACACTAGTAAGCGTCGGGATTATGATTTAAGGCCTACAATTACAAACCTCATAGATTCGTTTCTGGTTGGGGAGCCAAATTTTTGAGAAATCCAATGGATTTATAGCATCTGTTGTATAAAGGACTAGTTTTCTGTCTGTAGACATTGATGGTAGACAACTATAGTAAATGGTCAATAATATGCTTTCTGATGCCTTATTATTGACGCGATCCGGCTGTAGTGGTAGATTGGTCCCTGTACAATAGAGCACACGGGTTTTGGAAGAACTCTAATCATGCAATATATTCGAGCTATAGCTGTCTTCCTTCAAAGTGATCGTGCGGACTCTAGTGAAGTATCTCTTTGCAGACAGTCTCAAAGTTTTGTTGGTGAAACTGCTGAATCTTAACTTTGTCTACACCCTTGTTTGTCTCATCTTAACTACTTTAGGGGAAGATATTGTTAGTCTAATAGTTTTACATAAACACAGTTCAGGAAAGAAAACTAAAGGCTTATTGGTGGTTATATGTATAAATAAATTGCAGCTGTCGGTCAGAAGCGCTTGCCGCTTCTTTAATTTCACACTTTCCTCCTTCCTCCGCTTGTTCCTTATGTTTGTGTTCTTGTCGATTTGAATTTGTTTTCCATTAAATTGTTTTCTTTAAGGATATAGAGATAGACTTCCCTGTATATCTGTTGTGGCTGGTTTCAGGTCTATGCTATTGGAGGGTTCTTTGTTTTGAACTGGGTATTTGCAAGATGGAAGGAAAGGAGGGCCAAAAAGAAGTCATCGGATGACGAGCCATCTCCGGCTGACGACTAGTCTCTTCTTTAAATTATTATGGACTCACATTTTACAGTGCTTTCGACTTTTGCAATGTATAATCTTGCTTTAGTTTGGGATTGGTGGCTGAACAACAGGCTTTGTCCTTGCCAATGGCTTTACAGATTTGGTTTAATTCTTTGCTCAAGTACCTTTATAATTTGTCTACTTTAATGGTTGCTAATCACTGTACAATCGCTTGATCATGACGTGGTGGTATTTTGTGGCACCGGGTCACCTCTACTCATTTTTTCTCTGCGCTCATGTTCGTTCCCATGTGTTTTAGCTATCTTGTGTTGAAATTCCAGTGTTTTTAAAAGTTCTGCGTGATCCAACAGCTGAAAACACATGGGAACAGGTACAAGAGAGATTTGTGCTTTTAGAAATCAGTTCTTATTGTTAGCTCAGTCCAAATATTAGGTTGTCTTGCAATGCATGTCTGGGTGTTATTAGAGGATTCTTGTGGTACTGTATTTGTGATCATTAATATTGATCCCAATGTGAATTGATTTCATCCATGTGATTTCAGCTTGGAGTATTTACCAGTATGGTTTTCATGGAGGGGGTATTTCATGTAACGGGTATCTATCCACCTCCTCTCAGTGGACATAGCAGACTTTCATGTTTTTGCGGGCTTATTACTTGTCTCCTTTGGTACTCATTTGATGGTTTGAGCTGATTTTTTCTTTATCGTTTCGAAGGCATGAGTACATATATTGTTTATCATATTAGTTGTCAAAAAAGCAGGAATAATTTTATGGCCGGAGAGAATTCGGTTAACTGATCGCAAGGGGGCATGTAGAAGAGGGTTAAGCTCTTCTAATTTGTTTTAAAAAAATGAACTTGATCGAGCATCTGATACATGAACAATTTGAATTCTACTCTATGAAATGGCTAGTAGATATGATCGATTTTAGAGTCAAACTATTTACTTTGAAAGATTTGTTCATGTATTCATTCGTATCCGATCAAATTGGACCTACGAGATGAATGCAGTACATGAGGGCAAAGCACCAACACACTGAAGCCAGAAAACCTGCGCAAAACAGTAGTAGTGATCACATTTTGGGTACCATGCATTGAAAATCAGTACACTCAATGGCTCCATGCACACAAGAAGTCCCAATAGAAACAAATCAAAACAAAGAAACAAGCGACTGTCACCAATTATCAGAGATACGTACCCCAATTATTACACAACAACTGTTTCTGGGGATCGTCTTTGACTGAGCTCGAATGATTAGTCTCGAAATATTGATCATTCGAGCTCTAATGGTACGCACGCTTTTATTCTTTTCTGGCTATGATTTCGGTTAGACATTCGCAAACAAACGATAAGTCTTTGCATCAAGAACGATTTGCCTAACTGATGCCACAGCTCCGACCAACGACAAAACCGTGGAGATGAACGCAATAAACGTGTTTCCCCAAAAAATTATGGTCTTCTTGGAAGGCTTGAAGGTGACATTGTAGAAGATCATGGGCAGAATAAAGTCCAAAGGGATGCACGCGAACGCTCCCAACAGAGCCACCGTGTCTCCGAAGAAAGGCAACATTGCAGCCAAAAGCGTGGCGACCACTACCGACAGGGACCGGAAAACAATCCGCGGGATGACATTGCAGGAGGAGAACTCGTCCTTCTCTGGATCAGCAAACGAGCGCTCCAGCATCACGTTTGTTGGCTGCAGCTACGTCTGCATTCCCATTGCTAAGATTAGAATTTTTTGTACGTGTGTGAAGTCTTGCGATGGATCTATTTTGGTGGTCAAGTTAGCATGGAAACCACTTGGGCACCAATGGCTGCCCATTAACTATGAAATTCTGAAGAATGTTACCCTGAAGAATGTTACCCTGAGACTGATTACCAAATGCTCAGTACCCCGATATTGCGACGCTGAAAAACTCCTGTGCGGTCACTGGACCTATGTGGCTGCCGTGCGTTGAAGCATCACCCTGAGGAAAGTATCAAAAATTCAAAAGTCCATTAAAACAAGTTTTCGGCCTCTCTGAATCTGTTTAGGTAAGTGAATGTCGAAAATACATAGAATTCGGTATATAACTGTTGAACATAAGTATCACTTTCGGTAATAACATGTCGAAAATATACAAAATTTGATAACCAACTGTCGAACTATGTATAAGAAAATCATACATAACATTTCGGTAAATAGCTATTAAAAACAAGATTATATTTCGGTAAATACACGTCGAAAATATGATCAGACTTCGGTAAAAAACTGCCGAACCACTATTTTCGGTAAATAGGTGTTGAAACAATAATTATATTTCGGTAACTACACGTTGAAAATATGTTCAAACTTCGGTAAACAACTGCCGAACCCAAACCACTATATACAAAAATCATATATACATTTCGGTAAATAGCTGTTGAAAAAAATATTATATTTCGGTAACTACACGTCGAAAATATGTTCAGACTTCAGTAAATAACTGCCGAACCACTATATACAAAAATCATATATATATTTCGGTAAATAGCTGTTGAAAACAATACTCCCTCCGTCCCTTTTTAAATGTCCTGCTTCGTAACTCCAACTTATTAAAAAGACATCATCATTATACCTTTCACATCAACTTTTTCCTCCACTTTTCCTACTTACCCATCATCATTACACTTTTACTCACTAACTTTTCAAAATAGAATCTACTTTTAGGGACAAAATAGACAATTCACCAACTTTTACCCACTAACTTTACAAAATAGACACTTATTAAGGGACAGCCCAAAATGGAATACTGGACTATAATAAAGGGACGGAGGGAGTATTATATTTCGGTAACTACACGTCGAAAATATATTCAAACTTCGGTAAACAACTGCAGAACCACTATTTTCGGTAAATAGCTGTTGAAACAATAATTATATTTCGGTAACTACACGTCGAAAATATATTCAAACTTCGGTAAACAACTATCGAATTATCTATACATAGGGAAAATCATACATATATTTCGGTAAATAGCTGTTGAAAACAAGATTATATTTCGGTAACTACACGTCGAAAATATGTTCAAACTTCGGTAAACAACTGCCGAAACCACTATATACAAAATTCATATATATACATTTCGGTAAATAGCTGTTGAAAACAAGATTATATTTCGGTAACTACACGTTGAAAATATGTTCAGACTTCGGTAAAAAACTGCTGAACCACTATTTTCGGTAAATAGCTGTTGAAACAATACTTATATTTCGGTAACTACACGTCGAAAATATGTTCATACTTCGGTAAACAATTGTCGAACTATATATATAGGGAAAATCATACATACATTTCGGTAAATAGCTGTTGCAAACAAGATTATATTTCGGTAATTGAATGTTGAAAATGTATCTAAATTTCGGTAACTAACTGTCGAGTATGGTAATATTTTACAATGGTTAGCTACCGAAATTACCTACTTTATTCTGTTCATTCTGTTCGAACCAGAAACATCGACAAAACCCTCGAAAAATTGCGTTTACAAAACCCACACGCCACAACAACAAAACAGAGGCATTGTAAATGGAAAAACTTACCTCCTCACGCGGCTTCTAACATACAATGTCCATCACAGTATCTTTCTTCTCCTCTGCCATCGTATGGTTGCCAATAGAATTTGATTCAATTTCAAAATCTAAACCTACAAGTGGGTCAAAAAATGGATCAATGGAAGGACTTGAACATTTCATTGATACATTATTTGGTCCTTGTTCCTCCTCCATTGGAAAATTTGAGAGAGAGAGGAGAAAAGAAAATAATGAAGAGAGAGGAGAAGAGAAGAAGATGAACGTACACAACCGAAGAACACCTGTGTGTTTTTTTCTTTTAAAAACGTGAATGATGATTTTGAGGGGAAGGGGGAAGTGGATAATTTAGGGGTTTTGGTCATTAGGACATATAGGTCATTTCACGTATAAGTATAAGGGTAAGTAGGTCATTTTGCATTAGGGGGTCATGTTGTAATTAGTTGACAATTTTTAAAGGGCTAAGGGAGAAAAAACAGGGTTGCGAATAGTCGCCCCCCAAAAAAAAGCTCTCCTGTATTCATACACGGCACACACATGCACAATTACACCAAAACCCCTGGTTTTTTATATTCTCACGCATTGACCCCCAACTTTAATTATTTTCCATTAATCCATTTATAAAACATTAAAATTAAATAAAGAAATCTACGGGTTACTACACAACAACTTTTATTGCAGTATGTTGTCAATTCTAAATTTCTTTCAAGTTCTACTAAATTATTTTATATTTCTAGCTCAAAATAAAAAAATAGAAAACAAAAAACAAATCAAGTTAGCTCAAACTTGAGTTCAAGAAATTGAGTTTTGCACCTCACCTTTTTACAAGTGCACGCCAAATTTTGTGTTATAGTGGTTTTTTTTGTGTGTGTATAATCTAAAGCACTGAAAGAAAACTTAGAAATGCATCCATGAAAATGTGGAGTGCAAAAATTATTTTCCTTTGATGACTTAAACATTATCAGTTATTCAAAATTATCGACATACGAGCCGAACCTTTTGGCTCCCCAATTCTCTCAAATCACCGCCACATAGAAACGGATCTTTTCATGATACCCATGGTAAATATAGACCGTTAGATTGTAAAATGGGTCAATCACAGCCATTACAGGTGATTTGAGTGTGATGTCAATAGAATCGAGGGGGTGGAAGTGAAATTTATCCCATTTTATTTGCACATTTTTTTATTCCTATCATCATGCCACCTAATTGTTGTAGTACTTATTAGAGCTTGTACACCAGGTTAGGTAAATTTTGAGTAATAATTGCTAGTGAACAGTGCACATTTTTCAGTTTAGCTACTCACATCCCTTTCAACATTACAACAATACTATCTATTTTACCTATCACTTATTAAAATATTTTTTTTACTATTATATATGTACACACATACATGATCAGTATACATTTTCGAACAAGAAGGCAACGATCAACCTATTTTTGACGACGTCGATGGAGGTGGTTGTGTTCAAACGGAACTCGCAAGATTGCTGCGTCAACCATAGAAGCACCTAAATCACCGTCGACCGCCGAAATTGCAAAGTGCAAGGCACTCAACTCGATCGATGCTTAAAACCCCAAACCCAGTTCTCCGAATCCATTAAACCCAAAAACCATAACCCCAACGTCCGGCCAAGAATTTGGTTTATAGGTTCATGTTGATCTTTGGGTTTTTTATTGTGGGGGGAGAGAGAAAATAATATTAAATGTTTAGATGGTGAATAGTTGTTAGGTAGATTTACCTAAGCACTGTACCTAAATTTACTTTAGCTAACCTCAAAAAAGGTTATTGCTAACCTGGTGCAGTGTACGTTTTGGGGTTTTGCTTAGCTAAAAAACCTAAAATGCTATTTTCCCTAAGCTGATGTACATGCTCTTATACGTTAACTCATTGTTTAATAAACCCACTAAAACTCATAATTAAGAAGTTAATGGTTTTTACAATGTAACTTGCTAAAATGTGGATCTCCTATTTCCTGATCAAATTTTGATAATCCGAGTTGTTCAATGTATTCATAACGTGATTTTAAGGATCCTTGAGAGAAATCGACAAAAAAAAAAAAGAGACCAGAAAGGGCATGATCTGAGTAATTTTTCATAAACGCTAAAAGAAACTGTTTTATGAAAAACTGCACGGATAAATCCCTCACGATCTTTTTTTTCTTCTGATTTCTTGCGGGTACCTTTAAAAACACGTTCTGAACACATTGAACGGCTTGAATTATCAAAATTTGATCAGGAAATGGGAGGACCGCATTTTAGCAAGTTAAGATGGTCCTTGTAGGGAGGGGACTATATACATACATACATACATACATATATATATATACATAAATCTTCAGGTAATGACCTTAAAATACGAACCACCCCATTTCTCCACTTTTCCGATTGAATTTTGATGATCCGAGCCGCTTAATGTGTTCAGAACGTGATTTTAAGGGTACTCGCGAGAAATCGGCCAAAAAAATGACCGAAAATGGCTTGATTTGAGCAGTTTTTATTTGAACCGTTCGATAAAAAATAAACAAAAACACGGGTAACCTTAAAATCACGTTCTGAACACATTGAGCGGCTCGGATCATCGAAATTCGATCGGAAAAGGGAGGTCTAGTAATATAACCAAATTTGTTATGACAACACCATAAATCGATGTTTTCATACCCACAACATGTCGTATAAAAAAATTCAATCGAAATGTTCAGTTAACAATAGTTATAATCAACAAAAGACCATACCACAAATTCAGTTTTATAATCAAATTTGTTATGACAATACCATAAATTGGCGTTTTCATACCCACAACGTGTCGTATAAAAAAAATTCAATCGGAATATTCAGTAAACGATAGTTATAATCGAAATGTTCAGTCAACAGTCAAAAAAACAAAAAATAAAAAAAAACAACAGATCTATCTAATAAAACAGAAGGGTTGTCCTATGTGGCACCCACCACGCACATGCACACACGTTCACACACGCCGGCACACACGTTCACTGTTCACACATAAAAAATATTATTAAAAATTAAGTACTCCATTTTTCAATCCGGTTGAACAGGTGTGTAGTGCCGTAGGCACGAGTAAACACTAGTATTCAAAAAATGAACAGATACATCAGTCAACGGTCAAAATTAAAAAAAAAAAAGAAAATATTTTTGTATTAGTCAAACAAGACCATTGTCTCATTAAAGTCAATTTAAATGAAAAAAAATATTTTTTGTGTTAGCCAAATAAGGCCCTTATCTATTAAAGGCAATTTGGTCTTTTCACGAACCTTAAACTCCAAAATATTTTCATTAATGGACTTTACACTAATTTGTTGAAAAAAAAAATACATAGCATACCATGACCAAAAAACAGAAAGAAAAGTCCGCCACTAGTCTTTCTTTTTTTTTGGTACGTCGGAAATTCAACTAGTCTTTCACATAGACCTTTCAAATGCCAAGGGAAACGAAACAGCATCCAAGAAATCCTGACAGGGATTTGCTCTTTTATTCCCCAACCTTGGAATCTTAAATACCATCTCAAACAAAATCTGGGTCTTTAATTTTTCCCCAAATTCATTCCGATTTCTAGGGTTCGTACAACTCTGCAAACCCAAAAAAAAAAAAAAACACGTATATATACGTATAGGCACCACCCCACTTTATGTCTAGTTGTCTACCAAGACTGGAATTTGGGTTTGAGTCACATATCTGTATGTATAAACCCACATTTTACAGGTGTTTGTGAGGACTCTGAACTTCAGAACAGAATGGGTCGCTCCCGTGGAAATTTTCATGCTGATGAAGATCCCAGCCAGAGGTTTCAAATATTCTGAATTTAGTACTTTTTTTTTTTACTTTTGTATATTCTATGGTACAAATGCATATGTGGGTATCGAAAGGTGTGATTTTTATGTGGCTGTGTGGGCGTTTGTTCTGATGGGCAATCTGAAATTCATTGAATTGCTCTACTTTCACATTTTATGCGATACAAATGAATAGGAGTATGTTTAGGCTCTGTTTGGAAAAGTTTTTATTTTCAGTTTTTTGTTTTTGTTTCCGATATTTTTTGAAACAGGTACCATAAACATGTTTGTGTTACTGTTTTTTTTTTTTTACCAAAAAACATAATCAATTCCCCTAGTTTATGGAAATTCTAGAAACACAAAAATTGTGTTTTCATTTGTTTTGAAAACACTTTTGGCAGCCCAAAAAACAAATGAATCAAAACTATTATGGTCACCAAACATGTGTTTTTGTTTTTATTTTCTACTGAAATAAACAAAAACTCATTTCTTATTTTTCATAAACGAAAAACAAAAACTTGCAACTTTACCAAACAGAGTCTTATGCTGACAAATGTATGATTGTTCATGTAGCTGGGTTTTCATTTGTTTGGATGTTCAGTCGAAATTCGTGCAAATTATTACTTTTCGCCTTTTATGTGATGCAAGTGAGTATATTTGTATTGACTAATGTATGATTGTTTATATAGCTGTGTATGACTGTATTCATTTGTTTAGATAGCCAATCTGAAGTTTTTTACTTCTGCATTTTTTGATGCGAATGCGTTATGTATCTATATTTTCGTACGCGCATTGACGAATGTATGAAGTTCATGCTCCTGTATCTGTGTATTGGTGAATATGCAGTTTAAAAACATTTGCCCCTTCCTAATCCTTCAATCTGAATTTAACGGGGTGTTACTTTCGCATGTTGTGCTATACAAATGCGGATGTGTATATATTTATGCCAATGGTTTCTGTTTTTGCTCCTCTATGTTCGAAATTTCGACCGTTCAGATTTCTGTGCTGGAGGTATGAACTTCCTCTATAATGGAGTTTGAATTGGACTCTCATGGACAGTGCACTTAGATTGCAGTTAAGTACTCGACTTGAAGCCAGGATACATAGAGTTTTGTCCAATGTAATAGAAATTAATGCATAGGAGGTTTGGATTTGCCAAGATTTGTCAGCAGATTTGCAGCTTCACAAATTCATTTGGCTAGTATCTCTCAGAAGAATAGGAGTATAATCTTGGGCTTAGGGAATAGTTAACTCATTGCTTCTGGAGCACCAAATGTCCTAGATAAGAGGTAGTGCAGGTGTTGGAGGCAACTCTCTCTATAAACAAGTACATAACTAGTCTACATTGGCCAAAGTAGTGATAAGATTTATTGTCACCATGTTTCTTTTGTATGCAATGGTTTAGAATAATGCGCTTTGGTTTTCTTAGGTAGGAAGTTATAGTTTGGGCGCTACACATGCAAGGTTTCAAATGTCAATAGCTTTGGACACCCGATTTTTCTGTTTCCTTTTCTCTTGTCTTCTTTTTTTTTTTTGGTATAAGGGTACCCCGTTGTTGGCATTTTCTTGTAATCAGTTTAGTCGTGTTTTCCGACTCTACGTGTCTTTTGCATTCATCTCTTTCATGTTTGAGATTCCAAACGCTTCTTCCTTATTTTGTATATTTTTGGTATTAAATGTCTTTCCTAGGTCAATAGTTCTTTCTTAGTGTTGTGTGGGCACTTTATTCTACTTTGTCTAAAGATTAATTTCTTTGACACTGGTCAAGGAGAAAAAAGAATGCCTCAAGTGGAGAAAATTTGGAATCCACGGTAGCAGTTGAATTTGTCTTATAAATGTGTTATGGAGTTAGTAAACTATAGCAGG
This sequence comes from Rhododendron henanense subsp. lingbaoense, assembly GCA_020567845.1. Lineage (NCBI taxonomy): Eukaryota > Viridiplantae > Streptophyta > Magnoliopsida > Ericales > Ericaceae > Rhododendron > Rhododendron henanense. The sequence goes on along the minus strand of CM036316.1, from coordinate 41,721,017 downwards.
ATGCATTTGCTGATGACTTAACTGTTCCACTGTGTGTCAGAATTAGATGAAGTTAAACTAATGATTGGAAAAGGGGCGGAGAGGGGGTTCACATTTAGTTTTCTTTTTGGTTATATGATTATATCTCTTTAAACACCCTGTTTTTTTTCCGTCTAATTAGAATTTAAGTTCACTAACCAATGTGAATGCGGAGAGTTTCTTGCCACAAGGTCAATTGCGGTGACCCTTGATATAATTTTTTTGTTTGCTATTGTTGGTTGGGTGCTGACTGACTAGGTGCCTAAATTTCTTATGTAGTAATTTTGATAGAGATGCTACACTAAAATGATATGGCAGTTAATTACAACTATCTGCAAAATGCAAACACTTCTATCATGTGATATGCATTCTAGAAAATGCTTCTTTAAGTCAGTAACTTGCTATACAAGCGAGCATCGCTTAGAAATTTCTCTTAATCCTTAGTTTGCTGTTATAATTTCAATCTTCAATGTGTCAGGCCAAGGAACAGGTGATGGGAAAAAGCCTTTGTACCTCTGCCACTACTGCAACAAAGATATTACAGGGAAAATACGTATCAAGTGTGCTGTGTGTCCTGATTTCGACCTGTGCATAGAGTGCTTTTCTGTTGGTGCTGAGGTTAATCCTCATAAAAGCAATCACCCTTACAGGGTTATGGTTAGTAGGATCACTCTAATTTTTTTGGGCACTTTGTTGATTTGCGAAGTTATGCCATTGTCCTGATTTGCGAAGTTGTCTGTGGACAAAATATGTCTGTGTTATGGGTTAAGAGAAAGAAATAGTATGATCACACTGACGCTATGTGTTACATTTCAACAGGACAATTTATCTTTCCCGCTAATCTGTCCAGACTGGAATGCTGATGAAGAAATTTTGCTTCTGGAGGTGGCTTTCATTCTTTAATCCTTTATTGCATGTTTGACGCATCCTTCTTGATTTGCACATCATGTTATTTAGTTTCTTGGGTTGATATCTTAGTTGTTAATTTTCTCTTCTTTTTTTGGGCCGGTGGTGGTTTCTTTTATTTAGGGGATTGAAATGTATGGCATGGGAAATTGGGCGGAGATTGCTGAGCATGTCGGGACAAAGAGTAAACAACAATGTATTCAACATTATGACACCACCTACATGAACTCACCATACTTCCCTCTGCCGGTATGACAACCTAGTGTTAATTGTTAAATACATATATTATTTCTGGAATATGAATTTTAAATATCCCATAATTATATTTAAAATTCTCTTGTAGGACATGACTCATGTTGTCGGGAAAAACCGCAAGGAACTCCTTGCTATGGCTAAAGGGCAGGGTGAAGACAGAAAAGGTTGGTGATTATATTGCCTATTATCTCTCATTCCTTCTGGTTCTATTTTCCGATGACCTGCTGAATTTGGATGTGGAAAATACCCTACTTCTGTATCACAAGTCGTTACCTAGCTCGCTGAATTTTCTACCAGTGTCGGTCATGAGTTATGACCTCACAGAGGACTAATCTTTTAGGAGTTAAGCATTGTCATATGAGGAAGTTCGGCTTAGCACATGAGAGCTGACGCTTGGTCAACTTTTATTTTTGCGATCTGCTTTATTTATTTGTCATGTTGTGTGGTGGTTTGTTTTGCATTAAAGGCAATTGCACAGTTGGTGAATTGGCAACGTCTACTCATTTCATTTAGCATGCTTCCTCATGTAGGCTCTTCTTCACAATGATGATTACTATTGTCAACTCTGTGGCTTTGACAGGACTTGGGGAGCTTACCTCGAAGGAAGAATCTCTATTTTCTCCCTCAAGAATCAAGTATCACCATATTTCCTCTATAGATTCGTTTGGTAGAATTGTCATGTACTTCTGATTCAAATTATTTTGCATGTAAATAATTAGGATTGAAGAATCACATAAAAGCGGCTCTTCAGGTCGGTTACCATCTGTGAATGCTGGTAAGTCAAATACGTGCGTTATCAGTGATTTGTGTGGTAATTGTTTTTAAATAATGTACTGGTGTATGGCCGGATGGTTTGTTTAACCCGCAATAAACAGAATCCAGAGCCTTTCTAACCACACAAATGTTGCAGGATCAGACCTTAAAAAGGCATCCAACATACCGCAGGTCAAGAGTAGCTCCAATTCTGTGAAAGTGGAAGGTGTGATGTCTTCTTCTTTCCTAAATTTTTGCAAAAAAATTGCAAAAGAATTCCAGTAATTTATTTACTCATGGAATTTATTCGTACATCATTGGCAGATCATCTATCTGACAGGAATTCTGGGGACAAGAAACCTAAACCTTCGAAGGATGAGGGCCCTCTTTTGATGGAGTTAAGTGGCTTCAATGCCAAAAGGAAGGAATTTGATCCTGAATATGATAATGAAGCTGAGCAATTACTTGCTGAAATGGAATTCAAGGAAACTGACACTGAAGAGGAGCGTGAGCTGAAGTTAACAGTCCTGCGTATCTATTCGAAGAGGTATCTAATATATTTACTTATAAAAAACAAAAAATTTGAAGAGGTATCTAGTTGCTATAAATTGTTCTCTCCCTTGTGTGGGACATAGCTACCTTGTACCAGGGGATGTAGAGACATTATAAGCGACCATCTATTTAGTGACCTAATCTGTGGTGCAAAACTCAAAACGAGAACTTCAGCAACTATTTCCGTAAATGGTTACTAGGATGACGATTATGGTCTCGCTTAATAGTTTGAATATCAAATGAGTTGCTTGGACCTGAGGTGAATTTTTTACTTATTATTTCTAGACTGTTTAGACTGCTATCCTGATTGTCAAGGTGTTCTACCTTCTCTCCCCTTCTTATTTACGTATTTTGATTGTGTATGGGTGCATGGTTCGAATAACTCATTGGAAGGCTTGATGAGAGGAAGCGCAGAAAGGATTTCATCTTAGAAAGAAACTTGCTCCAACCAAGTGCTTTTGAGAACGACTTATCTCCTGAAGAGGACATATGTCACCGTTATGATGTCTTCATACGTTTTCATTCCAAAGAGCATGATGACTTGCTTAAGACTGTTGTTCAGGAACATCGAATTTTGAAAAGGATTCAAGAACTCAAGGTATGATGCAATTTTCGAACAAGGCAATACCAAAATTCCTCTTAGACAAACTGTTTTTCGTTTCTTCTATTTATTTCTGTTACGCAAATGCAAGTCATAATGACATTGCCATTGCCATTAGATTTTGGTTTTATTTCTGTGTAGCTTGATTTTGAGACACTGATGTATGGATGGGTTACTCTGTTGACACGCCATCACTTTTGACCATCAAATTTCAGTTGCTGAAGCCATCGAGGATTTACAAACTTCATCTTAAACAACCATTCCTTGTGTATCCTAGTTTCTGTTTATTTGGACTTGTTCAAAATGGATTCTAGTGTTCTTATTATTCAGGGTTGCTCTTGGGATTGAAATGTATGCTTCATTCTGATGAAAATTTAAAACTGATCTTTCAGGAAGCCCGCACTGCTGGTTGTCGTTCAAGAGAAGAAGCTAGGAGTTACTTTGAACAGAAAAGGAAGAGGGAGGCTGAAGAAAATGCCCGTTGCACAAAAGAAAATCCTCAGCTGGTCCAAGCAGTCAGGGTGGTGTAAATGGGCTCAAATCATGCAATTCAGTTGGCAAGGATTCAAATTCAAGAACTACAGATGCTAATTCTACCTCTGCTATGGAATTACTGTCTGAATCTGTAAGTATGCGGTTTCTCTTTCCTAAATTTTCTTCTGGGAGAAGAACAGGCTGCATGCTCTAATCGCAAGCTTTTCGCCATAAACTAACCATTTCCATTTACAGAGATTCTTATTATCGTTCGGTTTGCCATCATAAAAGCTTGTAAGGGTCATTCAGTTGTGGATAGTTTTGAACATAGATGAAAGTAAACTGGGCCGAGGGGGCATGGCCACCCCCAAGCCTTCAAAGGCACCTAAATATGTCGTACAAAACCAACCCTCTACAGCGCCGACAATTCTATTGGAGTGTTCACCAAATCTATCCAAATTTCTGGTCTTAAAAATCATTTCCAAATAAAAAATAAAAAATCATGCCCTCTTTTAAAATTTGAAGTGTTTTCACCATATGCCCTGCATCTCTGCTCTTAGAGTTTGTAAAGTTATTCTGGGCCCCTTTTTAAAACCAAATCCTGCTTCGTCCCCACTTACGGAAATGCTCAGATATCTAAATACTTCATTACGATCAAATCCAGTGGAGGGTTTGGAGTTAGTTTCATCATGCTAGAGATAGTACAAGTAGATGTTTTATTGTTGTTTTGTCGGTTTGTATTTTACATACTTGGTCATTCAATCCATCCTCTCTTTTGTTTTTTCCACGTGTGTGTTGGCAGGAAAAACAACTGTGCCGCGAGATAAGGTTACCACCAACAGATTATCTTAAGATGCAAGAGCTCATGACTATCCAGATCATGAGTGGTTATATTGCTAAGAAATCTGATGCCTATTCATTTTTCAACAAAGTTGAACCGAGTAAAGTCGACAGGGTCTATGATATGCTCGTGAAAAAGGGTCTTGCGCAGGCATGAAGACGACGGCTCCCGCAATTTTCATTCTTTATGTTGAATTTGACCACAGCTGCATTTTGAATTTGACCACAGCTGCATTTCAAGATACTCCAACATTTTTTGGGGAAGAAGAGGTGTTCTGAATGTTTTCATGCCTGTTCTGAGGAATGAAAGTGTAATCAGGTATAGAGAGATATTGAGAAGATGTGGACTTCACCTTAGTAGTTGTAAGTTTAGGTGCTTCTTATACTATTTTCCTGCCCACATTGGACTTGGTGAAGAATCCCATCTCAGCAAATCTTGTACTACTACTTACAATAGTTGAAGTATCCACATTGTAACTCAAGTTCCTTAGACCATGTTGGCTTCTCTGGTTTCTTCTACTGATATGGCTAGCAGATCCAGAGTTTCCTTGTAAGAAGTTCTATTTTTCTCAGTTATGTTTGGGATACAGACAATTGGATGGAGATTGAGACATACATGTGTTTGAAGTTGTCCGATGCATGTGGGTCTCAGAGGGGAATGCAAGACCAGTGGTGGCCCGGGCCTGAATTTCTTTCTTCTTTTCAAAATGTTCATTTTGACGAACCGTTTTTCGTAAATTATTCCTTGTTTAATCTTGGCCTTTGCACTTATGTGTCCGAATGTCTGTCCTAGCATTATTGGTTTATCTTGGCCTTTGCACTTCTGTGCTTAGCAATTAAATTGTTTGATTGGCATGAAGAAGATTGATTGAAAACACAGAAGATCAAGATCATGAAGCAATTATCCTGGTTTGGTACATTGTGCCTATGTGCACAAGCAACGAGCCACAATATCCTGGCCCAATGATTGTGTTGCGCTCCTTTGGGGTGTAAGGTCTAGGGTTCGACTCTTATATACATGAGGTTCACCCCGTTTAGTAATCTAACTTATCTAATAACTAACATCCTATTGTCTGGCGCCAAAAAAGGACAAACTCATTTCAATATTGAGGAATCGATTTTTCTGCAAATCTTGCAACATGAACTTAGTTAAACATTTCATCCTATGTACTACCTCCGACCCGGAATGGGAGGGGCTATAGTGCACCTACCGAACTACACCGTGTAGTGCGGCCGATCTGACCGTCCATCTCGGTGCGGATGGCTTGGATTTAATCCGAGCTCCTATAAATCCTAGCCGTCCATTGTTCGGATGAAAATCCGAGCCGTCTATTGCCGAGATGGACGGCCGAATTGACCGCACTACACGTGTAGTGCGGGGGTACACTACAACACCCCCGGGTCCCCTCCGACCCACCCAAAAAGATTGTGTGATCTGCAAAACATTGACTTCATACAACATTTTTATAGAAAGAAATTCAAAAAATTTCCCGCTAGTTACTAAATATCAATAAATTTCTTTTAATTTATCAAAAAAAGTTTGAATTTTTCTCAATGAGGATGTATAATATTTTAGACCTCTTTTTGCAGACCCGACAATTTTTTTTATAGACGGATGAGACACCTTTTGCTTATTTACGTATACTATCATTCCACAGAATCGGGAGTGCACGGCAACACAAAAAAAGACACTAGAGGTTATTTGTCTTGTTACAACATTAGCACATACTCATCATACACGTACAATAACATAGCTAGGTTAACACCATCTACAACAACATTTGTTTCTAGCTAGATTACTTCAACCGGTTAGTCGCAAGCCATAGAGGATACCGATAGAGGGTAGCGAAAGCTATTTGCGTACTGGAAAGAGAGGCTGTCTCCGGGACTCAGAGTCTCTCCATTGTTAACAAGACAATCGTTGAAATAGATTCGCCTGAAGATACGAGGATTGATTAGCCTCGCGGAGCTGAACCAGCCGCAGGTCAGGTGGATGTTGGAGACGCTGCAACTAGATACGCATACGTTGAGGACTTGGACGGTGTAGGTTGGGATGCCGTTGGGGAGCGGGGATGTTGGTCCTTGGATGATGAATATGTTGTCCTTTGAACACGTTCCGCCTATCCGATTCATTGTGCCGCCAGCATCACCGCTACTGTCACCACCATCATCACCACCAACGCCACCGTCATCATCTAATTTGAAGTAAAGGAGAGTTGATCAAATAAGTTCAAATATGATCAGCTGTTTTGGAGAAATTATGAGGCTGTCTACACGATTCCACACCAGTTTGTGAAACGACATCCATGTGTAAAACCAAGTACAATTGTTAATTGGTGTAGCATTTCTTGGAAGGAATTGAATCCTCTTTGGCCCTTAATTTCGAGTGGACGGGACAGTCCAAATCTGGATCGGGATGAGGCATTCGTAACGCTTTTGAGCTTGCACACCCAAGTCACATAGATTTTACTGAGTATTGACACGACCGTCCATCCGCTGACACAACCGTCCATCAGCTCTCAAAATGTACCAAACCATTATTTCGTTTGAAGAATTGTAGTACTTATGGGGGATTTAATGTAATTTACTCTTTTGTTTGGTCCTTCAGTGTTACTCGTCACCGTGGGTCATGCTGGACTCCATTATTTGGGTCATGGGCCATCTTATGTTCTGTTTTTTCTGTTTTAACTTGGTAACCCAAACTGTTTGCAGCCTATTAAAGAGACAGCCCTGGGGAACATTCCAACCATTGCTTTCTGTGACACTGATTCACCAATGCGGTATGTTGACATTGGCATTCCTAACCTGCCAATAACAAGGGTAAGCAAGCACAGCATTGGCTGTGTGTTCTGGCTGCTGGCAAGGATGGTTCTTCAGATGCGCAACTCAATTCCTCAAGGGCATAAATGGGATGTGATGGTAAATATCTTGTTGAATTATTTGCATTTCTCTTCCAAGTGGTGAGGAATTTCTCAATCTTAATGTTTTAGTTTTTTTGCAAGTATTTTTCCTAGTTGTAAATTTACCTCATACCTGCTTTCCTCTTCTCAGGTGGGAAATTGTCTGGTTACTTTCTTACCATAGTAATACTCTGATGCTGCCAATGAACAGTACTTCCTTACCAACCATACGACTTCTTCCTTTCACACTCCGCACAAACCAGTTTATTATCTCATATATAAATTATAAATTATATGTATTCATGAATAGGAGAACAGGTATCCTAATTCTTTAAAGTATGCATGCAGCGGTTTTAATTTCGGCCTTCTGATATGATAACATGACACTCTGATATATTGGAGGGAGGGAAAATCACATGCGTATCAGTTGTTTCCGTTACGTGTCGATCCGTTACTAATAAATTTACAGTGTCATGTTATCATATCAGAAGGCCCAACTCTACCTGTTTCTTAACACACAACTAATAAGCTGGATTTTAAAATGGTAAATTGCCTAAAAATCAACTTAATTGACAGATAGTTCCACCAAGATCAACGGATATTTATTAGTATCCATTGTGATAACCTCGCGTTATCGTCTCTGTCACTCTGGGACCGCGCCAACATTTATCTCTTAGGCTGGCTCTCTTGTTCGGAGGACTCATGGGATCGTGTACCCTGTGCGGGTATCGTGACTTTCTTGAACACCTAAACGTGTTACTCATTTAGTTTTATGCCTGAATTTCATCATATGGTGCATTTATACTTGTTACTTTACGAGTTGTTTGTCTATTTGGAGCTACTCTTTCTTGATTCTCTTCATTTTTAACCGTCTGTTTAACGGTACCTCTAGGACTACGATTTTGACAATAAAGGAGTGACTTTCCTTGGTTAAGATCAGACAAAATATTTAAAGTACGTTTTCAATGAACATCAACAATTTTTACTAGATCGACATGGGTTTCGAAAAGGGTAAAAAAAAGAGCTATGCTATACCCGGAACAATCAACCCAATAGCTTGGTGGATTTTCAGAATGCATTATAGTATTACTGCTAGTACCTCTTATAATTCACAACAAACTTAATTGTGGAAGGGAAACATTACAAGATATTTTTACTTCGCCACGTGATGCTCAGCGTCACTTAAATAATCTGGACCTCTGGTCAACCGTACGCGCGTCATCACGTGGTGCTCCACATCACTTAAATAATTAGGTCTTCGGGTGTTAGTGGGGCATACCAGGCAGCTGCACCTAGGTCCAAAAAAAACACACTGATTTTATTTCTCGCATACGTTTTGACTTTTCATAACTAAATCTGTCCTCCCAGCAAAGTAGAAGTACATTTGGATTGCAATTCGTTGGGTTGGGGCCACTTGGACGAGATGTTCTTCTTCGCCTAATATTTATGAACCCTCCGCCAGCATTTAAATTAGGGTTTTCTCCTTTTCAAGGTCTTGGCTAATGGCTATGGTTTTGACTGATATTGTGGATTATAACCTTGCTTCTTGGCCAACATCCTTTTTAACAGTATCGAACGCTGAGTTTCCAACAACTCAGTTTGTTGCATGTAGAAGCATGCATGATATGATGCATCTGAATATCTTTACAAGAGACAAACATGCAACACTAGCTATCTAGGTAGATAATTAACACTGCAACGATTGATAAAAACAAGATTAAAAAGTTCTACCAATCGAAAAAAGGGGAGACCCCAACTCATACAAGCTTATGCAACTTCTTGCCGAATAAACCATTACTTCATACGTACATACTTCCATCCCTTTCTCACTCCTCACATGAGTTATTATTATGTGCTTTGGTAAAAATTTCTCCTGTTTGCTTTGCTTTGATTTTTAGCCACTTAACCATGAGATTTCACAAATGATTTCCTTACCAATTCCCTCCCTGTTGATGTATAATGTATTGTTGCCTAAAAAATAGTAGGTAATTGAGAAAATACATCAAAACGTCTTTTCACATCAATCCTTCGATGAAGCTGATGTTAGAAACATCCTAGCTTCAGAGCAGCGGAAGATTCTTGGCGGTTGCCGCATTGTCTTCAGCAGGGTGCATGTTTCCAGTTGGTGATCGAAGCCAATCCTCACTTGCATCCATTGTGGCAGACAGCTGAACAGTTTGGTGCTGTGTGCACCAACCCAACCAGATAGATGAACAGGTCACCCATTTAGTGGCCAACTCACTTGGTACTGACAAGGTATGGTTGCTTAATTATTAGTTTTCTGTCTTCTGAGAAACAACTCATATTTTATTTCTTCATAGCTCCCTCCAGCCTGCAGGTGCTGTTTAGATCATGATATGGATGTTCTAGAGTAAGCATACAAAAATAAATTGAGGTGAGGGAAAAAGGATAATTGAGAAGAAAACATGTAGGAAGATGCCTTAATGAGATAGAGCCATGATGTGGCTTCAGGATTCTTGTTTCTTCTTCTTTTTCTTTTCTTTTTTGTTGCGTGTGATTTTCTTGTAAAAAGTTTTTTTGATATAGGCTCTTGAACCACTCTACCATTAGCAGTTTCTAGTTTCTACACGAATGTGAGTTAGCTCCATCCCCCATGAGCACTTGCCAAACAAAGGGAATCCTATTTGCCATGAAGCCTTTGTGTTGGGGCTGGGTTTTGACCATCTGATGTCACAAACTCTTAAGCTTGTCTCAAATAGGTCAATTGGGCTCTTTCAACAGTAAGATTTGCTGTACATCCTGGCTGGTAAGAATGTGCCTCTACTTTCAAATGTGATTGAGTGTATTTGGTTTCTTTGATTGAATTTAACACATAATTTTCTCTATTCTAACCGGAAAAAATGACAGGGTGAAAGCATCTACTTTGCTTTACCGGAGAGCAAATGAACATGATTTTGCCATTAAACCGTAAACACTCATCACACCCCAACCAGATATACTGGGACCTCACAATAGAACCCACAGTTCAACCGGAAGTGGAAGCCCAAGCATGGAAAATAGAGTTCAAGGGTCGTATCGGTTGGGAAAGGGGCTGGGCTTAAACGTGTGGTTGCTACCCTTAGATTTCCCTTTAGTGCCCTTAATGGAAAGCCACTGCAAACGGGATATTTTTAACTCAGATTGTCCATATTAGGGGTTGATGATCACTGGCAAAAACTGAGTGGAGAAATAGGATGGATCGGAGGGTCGATGACCAATCGAAATTTGGATAGCTTGGGGCAGGCCTCTTTCCATCTGGGGCGATACGGAATGGCCTTGACTGGATTCAATTTGAGCGTTTTGGAGATCACCAGATGTAGGCGCTTGCTTTATAAGAGCAAATGTACAAGTTTGATGAATTTTAAACTTTTGGATTTGAAACCATCCTCCTTCAAAATTTCAAAAATAAAACATTTAACTGGATCTTATTTTGGGAGGGCAGATGTGAGAGGATGAATCAGTTAACTTTGGTAACGCAAGTTGGATTTGAGACCCTACATTTTTTCAGTGCTTAGCAGGGGAGGATCCTATATCTGCAACTCTCTCTCTAAAGAGCCTAATATCCAACCTTCTCCATTTCCTATACTTGATAGCAGTTACCAATATATAGAATCAAAAACTGACAGTCCGTAGGAGGTTTAACCATAAAATCAATTTAAATTAGCAAGAGCTATAGCATAGCAAACCAGTTAAAAATTCTTGATCCATATTCCGTAGAAACACAGCAAACATGCGTACAACTCTTTCTTGTAGTGTTCGTATCTTTCATATATAACAAATTTGCTCAGGTATTCGCCTGATTGGCAAATTAGTGATAAGGTTCGACATATATCCAATTTGACTTCAAATAAGCACAGATGCCGAAGAAGTAGAACTGCGCTGACTAACGAAAAATAGACAGTGAAGTTACCAGATGAATGCCGGACAATGTCCTCACCTCTTTGTAGCTAAATCTCAACCTTTTCAAGTTCAGATACAATCTATTGAGCTTGGACAAACTGAGGGTTTCAGCATTCCGAGCGCACGTGATCTAATTTATTACATAAGCAACTAACAATATCTTACTGATATAGTGATGAAAGAGGCAATTTCCCACCCTAATCAGAAACAACAAGAGACAATCTAAGCTGCAAAAGATGTTTAGTTACCATACACATTCTTGATACATCAATGCAAAACCAAAATCCAAGACCTAGCAGCCACACTGTTGTCTCGGCACAATTGGCGAAACGAAACATGAGCAAAAAGTTTGCACTTTGCAGTAAGAAGTAGCATTTCTACTTCCATCTTCTTTTAGGTATATAGGGAGGGGAAACAATTTAACAAAGTAAATCAAATCGTTTCACACGTGCATTCATCGAACCCACCTATAAGAGCATAGAACGGCTACCAAATGCTTACTCTAAGCTGTCACAAAAGAATCAAGAACTAATCCAATACCATTTGGAACATCATCAATGGAAAGACCATACCAACAGTAATCAAATGCGCAAAACATTCAGTAGATATTCAAGTTGACTTCATGCTTAAAACTCTATTAAGGTTCAAGTAAAGGACTAGCCACGAGTTCAAACAATCATCCCCATTTGATATGCAAGACTAGTGATCGTACTCTAATAACTCTATTAGTCAATCAGTACAAGACTATCTACTCCAATTTTCAAAGTCAGTTAAAAGCTATCAACAACTTTTGGCGCGTGGATTCAGCTTATACGAAACAAACTCAGCTCCTTTGTCATGAGCTCAATGCCACTACTGGCTTCCTTGCACCTCTTGTTGACCTCATCAACCACTTTCTTCACCTCTTCTTCTTCTGACCCGACCCTTTGCACCTCAGCTTCCGCACTCGAATGGAACCATGAACACTTGACCACTTCAGAGTCCCGAGCAACAACTTCATTTTCCTCATGATCCAGCTCCATCTCCAACCTGAACACCAAATTCCTTGCCTCATCTAGCCTCTGCCTTAAACAAGCCACATCTTCTTTGGCTTTTACAAGATTCAGTTCAGCACTATGCAATGCTTCTTCAGCGCTGTTGGCTTCAATCACAAGCTCCTCGTATCGCCTCGTTACTTCTTCAAAAACTGCACAATGCCCATTTCTCAACCTTTCAGCCACTAACAATTCTTGATTGAAGTGAATGAACCTTCTAACCGTCCAATAAAAAGCAATGTAATCGTCGCCAAAGCAATCCAACGCGGTGAAGACCCGGTTGGCCGAAGAAATCATGGTAATGATATCAGAGTTTGGAAGCAATAAGAGTTCGTCGACCAGAAGAGACTTGGCACTTGCAATTATTCCAAGAGATTTCTCGACAAACATCGTTGAGGCATTTTGTCGAACACTTGGTGGGGGAGGCTTTAGTCCTGATAGTGGGTCATCAATGTTTGGTTTTTGGTCTTCTTCCTGAGAAGGTATGTCCACCGGATTTTCCTCTGAATAACCCACCGCCGGCGGCGGCGGCAGCTGTAAAACTTCGTCGACTGGAAATAGAGCTAAAAGAAACTTTGTCAAACAAATATGTCTTACTAATTTTCCCAACCAAAAAAACAAGGGCGTGTTTGGAATGAAGGAAAGAATGAAAACTTAGAAAGTTATGTATTTTTCCTTTTCCCGTTTTCAATTTTCATTTTTTTTCATTTTTAAAAATAAAAATAGGATAGCATCATTAGGGGAAAAGGGGGAAAAAATATTTTAATTTTTTTTACCATTTTATTATTGGAGATAGTGAGAAACAAAATACTAGTCTTTTACTAACAAGTTTATTATTTCTCTCCATTTTTAAGCCTTTTTTTATTTTTAAGTAACTTTAACCTATTTTTCAAACACGTGACGGCTTTTGGTTCTTTTATTTCTTTCACCATTCAAAAACATATAAGATTACTCCCCCATGGCCCCTTTGATGGTGAGAAATTTATGTAATAAGAAAGGGGATATCTTAAAAGAAAAATGCGCCAATAAAAAATTCCCATTTTTGTGCATTTTTCACCATTTCTCAAAAACCATTCAATCTAAATGGGTGATTTGGTGTGATACCCTAATCCTTCTTTTTTTGTCACCAAATCACTCGGTCAAATAGGACACTTGGAGAATATCAATATCAATATCGAATCAAATTGATCAAGGCTAGTTACTCATATCGGGTAAGTTTTGTAGAGATGAACAAATCAGCAAATATTAAATCATATCGATCAAAGGCTAGCTCACCCGTATCGGGTGGCAACCACTGTCCAGTGCAGTTGGTATGTCATCTCTCCCCTAGGGGGGAGGTCCTGGGTTCGACCCCTGCTGGGGCAATACCCTTGGGTCCCAAGCTATGAATAGCTTCTGGATCCCGTGCTAACCCTAACACCCCCACTAACCTCGCTGATGTATGATGATTGAAAAAAAAAAAAATAGGACACTTGGAGGGTGAGAAAGGCTAAAAACGAAAAATTGTTTTATTTATTTGGATAGCCAAAAAGAGTTAAAATACTGCGAAATAATAAAAAAAATTATTAACTCATTTTGTTTCCCATCAAATCTCACAAACACATGAACCTGTTTTTGTTTCACATTTGATGAGAAACGACAACTCTTTCTATTCTCTCTTGTTTCTCACAATCCAAAAAGCATTTGTTTGCTTTTTTCTGAACACATCCAAAAGACACGATTTTTACTCCACAAAACCCAAAGGAAAAAAAGATTCAGAGAGCTGTGTATATACACAAAGATTCAAAGAAAAGAAATGGAAGTTCTCAAAGGAAAAAAAGAAGAAGAAGAAGAAGAGAAATGGAAGGTCACCTGAAACTGATGGCAATGGCGGTGTTGGGCTTGGTACAGCATTGCAAAGTTCGCGTATTGACTTGTAAACTGTATGTTTCTTACTTCTTTGACGTGGGTACATGCGGCGGCGGGAGGATGATGATGAATCCGGTGATGAAGGTGGTGGTGAGAGCCTCTCCTCCTGCTGCCTTCTCATTCTCAGGTTATATGACCTAATTCCCACCACCATTCTTTCTTCTTTTTAGCTATTTGGATAGACAACAATGGTGGTAAAGATTGAAGAAATTCCCTTGTAAGAGTATGAAGGTATTGCTCTGCTTCTCTTCTTCCTCTGTTTTCTTATTTGAAATTGTTTGCTCGGTTGCTATCTCACACAAATAATTATTCAGTAGTCCGGGAGCACCCGCCACGTGGTGCCCCAGACCACCTCAGAACCACACATTTAAGTGATGCCATACACTTAGTCGGGGACCTCACGAGAATGTGTTATCGTGGAGTGGTCTGGAGTACCGCATGGAGTGCTCTCGTGCCACTGAAATAATTTCACATCTCACACACTTTCTATTTCTGCACGTACATGTGAAAGAGCATCTCCCAACTTTGACCAAAAAAAAGAAAGAGCATCTCCCAACTTCCAGAAAAACAAGAAGAGCAAGAAAAAGGCAACAGCCAGCCTTTCCAGAAAAGCCCCGTTAAATTTTGGAAAGTTCAGAAACTTTTTTTTTTTTGAGAAATAATTTGTCCATCTCCTTTTATAGTAATTGTGTCCGAATTAAGGTTTTTGGTATGTGATTCTCTTAATTTTATGTTCCACTAAAATAAGTTCCCTCAGATTCATAATCCAAGCACATCCTTTTGACACAAGATCAAATACAAAATTTATAAGAAAAATGTTTTAACACCTTAGAAATACAGTAACAATTAAGAACAGTTCCTTTTTTCAATCGGCGTTATTAGGAACAGCTTTGGGGTCAGTTAAAATACTGAACCCGAATGATATTATATAGGACTAGCACGTAACTAGGAACATTTTTTGGTGTGTTTCATTAGCTAAAATATACTTATTTTTCAAATAAGTATTTATTTTTTGAATTAAAAGTGATGTATGTCCTTACATAAATTTGTATCCAACTCTCGAAACGACTAACGAGAGAACCAATTCAAGAGGGGGAAAGGCATGATCTTTTGCTTGACATGAACCGGCCAAATGTGAAATAAAAGTAAACGTCTCCTAAAGCTTTACTTGAACTTAATAAATGAGAGAGCATTCGTGACTTCACATTCATATCATTTCAAGTTCATGAACTTTTACTAATTTAAAATAGGGGAAATTACAGTAAGCCCCCTCCAACTATACCTCAGTAACGAGTTGCCCCCTCCATCGTTTGACTCGGACACTTAACCCCCTTCATCTTTTATCGCGTGACACTTAAGCCCACCCGTTAGTGAGCCGTTAGAGTGAGCCGTTAGTGGGGCTCTGCCCAGCTGCCAAACGGTACCGTTTTGGTTAAAACCAAATTTCTCACCATCAATTTGCAATCCTATGGAGCAGAAACGTGATTATGAGAGCCTTAGAGACAAAATTTGATTACGTCTCTTTAGAATAATATGATCAGAACAGTAAGATCTTCACACCCGTTCAAACGGATTAAAAATTGGACCAATTAATTTTTTAACCATATTTTTTAATATATAAACAGTCTCAAAAAAATTAGTGCTCACATTTTCACTCCGTTTGAATCGGTACAAAGATCTTGTTATTCTTATCATATTATTTTAAAGGGTAGTAATTCATTGTTAGCTCTAGGGCTCTCATATTAAGTATATGTTCTTTATTTAGGACCCTATGGAGCAGAAATGTAATTATGAGAGCTTTATAAACAAAAATTAATTATAACCCTTTAGAATACTATGATAAGAATAACAAGATCTTTGTACTGATTTAAACAGAGTGAAAATTTGAGCACTTAATTTTTTGAGACCGTTTATATATTAAAAAATATGGTTAAAAAATTAATTGGTCCAATTTTTAATCCGTTTGAACAGGTGTGAAGATCTTACTATTCTGATCATATTATTCTAAAGAGACATAATCAAATTTTGTCTCTAAGGTTCTCATAATCACGTTTCTGCTCCATAGGATTGCAAATTGGTGGCAAGGAATTTGGTTTTAACCAAAATGGTGCCGTTTTTGCAGTGTGGGTAAGGGCTATTGCTCCGCTAGGGCAGCAAAGCCCCCGGGTCCGTTAGTGAGCTGTTACACTTAGGCCTCGTTCGGCTTATTTTTTTTGTTCTTATTCAATTTTTTTTCGTATTTGTTAGTTATTGATAATTTTTTTAGAGATTATTGCATCGTCATGATAAGAGGAATCTAAAAAGTAAAAAATTACGATCGAAACCTAATTTTTTGAATACAGTAAGCCCCCTAGAGCTAAAAATGAATTACTACCCTTTAAAATAATATGATAAGAATAACAAGATCTTTGTACCGATTCAAACGGAGTGAAAATGTGAGCACTAATTTTTTTGAGACCGTTTATATATTAAAAAATATGGTTAAAAAATTAATTGGTCCAATTTTTAATCCGTTTGAACGGGTGTGAAGATTTTACTGTTCCGATCATATTATTCTAAAGAGACGTAATCAAATTTTGTCTCTAAGGCTCTCATAATCACGTTTCTGCTCCATAGGATTGCAAATTGGTGGTGAGAAATTTGGTTTTAACCAAAACGGTACCGTTTTGGCAGCTGGGCAGAGCCCCACTAACGGCTCACTCTAACGGCTCACTAATGGGTGGGCTTAAGTGTCACACGATAAAAGATGAAGGGGGTTAAGTGTCCGAGTCAAACGATGGAGGGGGCAACTCGTTACTGAGGTATAGTTGGAGGGGGCTTACTGTAATTTCCCCTTTAAAATAACTAATTTTCTTTTGTAATTTTGCTAATTTCGGACACTTGTTTTTTTCTTTAAACCAGTCAATTTCAGACACTTGTTGAACAATTCCTTTTTTTATAATTTCCATTCTTTCAAATTTTCGTCCTGTGGCTAGGTGTTTTTGAATTCAGGCCCCGTCCTACTTTAAATTATTGGTGATGTATTGTTGAACAGATCAAACTCACCTACGAACAATTTCACACCTTTCATGATGCCAGCAAATGACACGTGGCAAACTGAATAAACTTGATTAGGGTAAAAGTAAAAAAAATTACCTTTTTTCGATTCTCTCGTTGAGACGAACTAATAGGGGTAAAAAGTATTTCACAAAACAAACAAATACAAAAATAAAAAATTTGATTACAGACAAAAAAAAAAAAAATAAGTCACTTGACTTTTTAATCCAAACTTAAGCAGTGGAAGCAGTGGCTTCGGCTCTTCGTCTCTCTCTCTCTCTGCATACATAAACTAACCATATTCTGTACCCATATTCTTGTACAAGCATCATTGATTTTAATAGTAAAACTAGAGACGATTTCATGTTGTTTTTTAAGGCATGACTTGGGGTTTTTTTTTCTTATCGATTCTAAAAGGTTCGTAGATGTGGTATTTTTGTTTAGTAAGTCTGAGTTTCGACATAGGGGAATTAGTAATTTAAAATAAATAAATAAATAAAAGGAAAACGGGGCGGGGCGGGCGGGTTTGGGTTTGGCTTGACCCATATTCAACCTGACCCGTTTCAACCAGTTTACTGTTTTACTCATTCGACCCATCCATATTTGACCCGTGACCCGTTTCAATCCGTCCAAATCTGCTCATTTGCCACCTGTAACTTTTACCAAGCCGGGGAATGCACGTTCTTCCGATGTTCAGTTTGGCACATGAACAGGAGGGGACGATTCCTCTCCCTTCCCTATTCAGGAATGGTTGCAATCACAAGCTCTTAAAGGTTAGAGATGTTGAGAGAGCTGTTCTTTCCATTTTTGTTTTAAAAAAAAAAAAAAAAAAAGTATCTCCTCGTGGCTCCTTGTGGGGAGGTTTTCTTCTATGTTCGTGTTGTAATGATACCTTATGCATGGCGGTTTTGTGGTTGTTTTCTCCACCTTGCATATATGGAGGCATTCTTCTCTTTTTTGAGGATTTTATTATATATACTCCCAATTAGACAGCTTTTACACATCAATTCCTGAAAGCAAAGCCGGACAATAGCCGGACTAAGTGTATGGATCCCACAGAAACGTGTGGTTGTAAAGTGGTCTGGAGTACCAAATGGCGGCACTCCCGGAGTATTGTATAATTTCACGAAAAGGAATTAGCTTGATTAGACACATGGAAAAAAAAACTTGCACACCATATTTGCAACATATTTTCCTGTTCATAAACACTTGCACCATATTTGCAGCATATTTTCCTGTTCATAAACACTTATACCATAGTTTTCGATGCTAGTCCTGTTCATAGACACTTGCACCATAGTTTTTGCCATTTTTTTCCAGCAAAGATCCAGGACACCCATACATAATAAACTGTTTACAGAAGAGCCCATAAGAACAAACCAACACAAGAGTTAACTGCGGACAAAAGGACTTGTGCAGCGTGTGCAATAGCTGCAGCTGCTCTCGAGTTGACTGTGGTACTTTGCTAAAAACCTTCTAGACCCTGTGAAAAGCCAACTGTGGAATCTCCTGCAAAAGGTTCACAACGAAACTTTATCTGCAATACGATATTAAGATGGTTAGGATAGACTTAGTAACACTGTAATTGTGAAAGAACGCTGATTCGAGAGCCGAGTACATTGCCAGGAGCTACAACAGGAAGTCGATATAGAGCCAGCAATGGATCCATCCACTACTAGCGCAAAACCACCCATTACCAATGATTACTGGCTTTCCAAGCTCCATCCATGAATAAATAAGCAGAACAGTAATGTTGGGGGGGGGGGGGGGGGGGGGGGGGGGGGGGGTACAGTTGAGTACCATACTCGTTTCATTTGGTCTGTTTGGAATTTGCAAAACAAAACTCAGACAATGGTTCACTTGCAACACTCATCAACCGAAACTGATCGGATAAGTAGAAATGTGCATCCTGTAGTAATCACCGATCCAGATAATAGGTTATCTGCCAAAACTTCATTCGGTCGCATGTGTATATTCATAAAATAGTAGGTTATTTAAGCTCGAGCTTGGATGGTTTATTCTTCAAGTCAATCTCACACGAGCCTTCAACGAGCCAAACACAGGTCAGGATCAAGTAGCTTGACTCCTCTCACAGTTACATGCTTAGCAGAATACTAAATCCCCGGTTTTGTGCAATCGAATCATAAGGCCGAAAAAGAATTGTAGCATTAAGTTGTTTGGTCTATTAGGGGTTTAAAAATCGGATATGCAGCAGAGAGAGAGAGAGAGAGAGAGAGAGAGAGAGAGAGAGAGAGAGAGATCATTCTAAAAGCTAGTTTTACCAACATATTCAAGTGAAGAATAGCATATATCGTTTCACACTAGATATGCAAAGAGAAAGAACGTTGGAAAACGAATGGAATCATCTGAATAACCTCTCTCTTCCATACCCGTTGCCTTTTAGCGCGATTGCCACCATGAGGTGAAAGAAGACTCTCAACATATGAAGCCGTCAAACCGCCCGCACAATCTGGAGGGATCTCAATGCATGCGTAGCTATTCTCTTTCGGGTTGTAGATGCCTAACTCCTTCGCTTCCAACACCATAACAACGCCTCCATCCTTTGCATGACACAGGCAAGAATCCGCAAAGGCCGTTTGGCAGGACAAACAACTTGGTCCAAGATTCCTTGACACCGTATTCCTTCATGACCCAAACAACGTCAGTACCATCCTGATGATACTGAACCACACACAGCCATTTGCTCAAAAACCCCAAGTCAATATGTATATCCCAACCTTCACAATTAGGCTGCGGCACCTCTTTGAATTTCTCCTCAGTAGTATCAACAGCAAGAATCACCTTACTCGAAACCGACAAACTTCCATCGGTGCTGCGCATCCAGAGCCAATGGGGCATCCCATTCACTACAGCCCCATCCCCTTCTTGATAAAGCCTGTAATCAATGTCTCCAATCCGCTTCCATGAACTAAGTTTAGAAGTGAACATATGAACATCACAAGGGACATTACTTTCAGGCATAAGAATCCTAACCTCCTTAAAATCATCACTAACAGAGTCGTAACCAAGCCCATACACCCTAAACTCCCCACATGGGTACTTGGGTTGTGAAAATTTTCGGTACATTCTGATTGATGGGTTCCACAAACATAATTCATCTCCAGTTCCTAAGAGTATGACTCCATTGCATGAACCCATAATCTCAACCTTAGACGTACAGGGCACTTCGAGGTTGGCAATGGTGTGGTCGGGTGGTTGGTAGTCAACGGAATAGACTGAGTGCGAAGTGGGTGAGGCGATGATTAGCTTCTGGTTTGTGTTGTTTTTCATGGATTGAGTGAGGTGAGATTTGATGAAGTGGGGTTCGGTGATTAGAACAAGCCATGGCTTGGAAACCGACTTGAAACGACACACAGGCTTGAGGGGTAGTCTTGAGAGTATTTCAAAGATGATCCCATCGGGAAGATAGGGCAACTCCTCTTCCATTTCTAGCAAGAGAGTTTCTGGTGTTTTTTAATTTCCCAGCGTTGTAACAGGAGAGACAAGGTGTGGGTTTGTGCCTTAAGAACAGGATACTCTACTTGCACCTCCTTTTTTTCTCACTACCCCCACCTTCTTCTTATGACTCCAGATGCTCCGTACAGACCGTACCAATATTTTGATATACCCATGTACCAAGTGATTTTCAGCCGCATGATTGTATTTTGATATTCCGATCCTGCAGTTGAAAAAAGCTCTTGGTACCTGAGTACGCCAAAATTTTGGGTACAAGAGGGTGTATGGCCTCTTCTTATGCTGTGTACTTGTGTAGCCTGTGTTTGAGACATTAAGATGGAAAAGAAATGGTAAGCAATTATTTTCTTTCTTCCTCCTGTTTGAGACCTCAAAAAAGAGAAGGAACCAAGCAAACTTTTTTTTTTTTTTGGTGAGCAAAGGTTATTTTTCTCAACACCTTCACCCCTAATTATTTTAGCTTCTTCTTTTTTTTTTACTTTTTTTCCAAGGGTTGTATTTTTTGAACATATTCCAAAGGTTACAAGCAAAATGCTACTTTTTGTATTTTGAATGTTTGAGGACATAGTATAATGGTAATATCAAATGAGGTTTCTCACATATAAATGAAATTATCTTGTAATTCGAGGAAATATTATGACTTATTTTACATTTAGAACCATTATGAATATTCTCAATTTACCATTACTTTAAACACCACATCATTATTGTCAGGAGCCATTAGGAAATATTTGGATTTTTTCCTCATCTTGTAGGGTTGTCCATTTCGGCAATGGATGGCTCAGATCAATTTGTTTAAAGCATGTTTTTAAAAGTTCCCATAAAAAATAAACTCAATCGGGTAGCAGTAAGAGCTTGATCTCGGTATTTGTCCATAAATTTGACAAACTGAATTAATCGAACAAGCCCTTACGGATATCTGCATGAGTTAATTTTTTTACATGAGCTCTTAAAATTATGTCTTATACAAATTGAACAGCTCCGATTATTAGGGTGGAGCTCCAAACAAGATTTATGTCAAAAACTGGTCCGTGGAACCACCCCCATGATCTTCATAATCATAATCAGAATCAAAAAGAAAAAAAAAATGACTATAAACTTAAAAAAAATCCAAAACAATCAGATAACTTCGGATATTTTTTTTCTTTAGTTAAGTATTTTAAACTTCTACTCTAGCCGAACAAAAATTCCATGAGAACAAAAATTCCATGAAAAATTGATGCAAAACTAACAAAAGCAGGGGAAAAAAAGTAAATACGAACAAGTAATACAAAGGCTAACTACTTGGTTTGCTACCATCTAACCAAGTAATCTGATTGTTTTGCTACCATCTAACTACTTGTTTTCTATTTAATTATGCAATTCTTAAAAACAGAAATACAAACCGCTGGAAGGAAATCGAACGAATTTTGTACAAACGCCATGGGCTATGTTGGGTCTTATTTCTGCTGGACAGGTGAGTACTTACTTATTGGGATGAATTATGAGTTCATTTTTTTCGTGAAAATGGAGATTTCTTTGTGAAGAGTTAAAACATAGAACGTATATTGTGTTTGTGGATAACCAAAAAATAGCCCCAATACTGTGTGGTTTAGAAACGCCCATGACACAAAGCTCTTGGAAGAACCCAAGCTCGGACCTGAGATTTTCAAGGCCCTAGGCGATGTTAGAAAATGGGGCCTCCCATCTTTTCTACATACATTAGTTGTTCGATAAGAAAAACTTAAATGTACCTGTGGCTCAGTAGCAAGTGCGCGAAGCATAGGTTCTTGACCCTAAGGTCATGTGTTCGAGTCCTGAAAAGGCCGTCTTAAAGCATTTTTTTGGTTTTTTTTTTTGAAGAGAAGCATTTTTTTGGTGAAACTTGAACAATTGTCTGCAAAAAAGGAGGAGGGAGTGGGGATCGAACTCGCGACCTTAGGGTGAGAGAGCAAAGAACTTACCAGAGCTACACTTACCGGTTTGTAGCTAGGAATTTGTATATACATAATATTTGATATATTCTGAGATTTTGGGGCCCTACAGTTGGGCTGAAAACGAGAGGCCCAAGGCAACCGCCTAGTAAGCCTACGCCCAGGGCCGGCCCTGGAAGAACTCATCTTGAAAACCAGCTTGCAAGGAAAGAGTACCCATGAGCTTATTATGTAACAGCAATGGCCAAGCTCAAACATTAGCCGATGTAGAACATTAATTGATTCGTAACATACCACCACGCTCTGCAGTCTACGGCCACGACACTCAACTTTGTAGACATTGACTCAAGGCCCTATGGTATCCCCCTTCTCTTTTGGCAGCTCCGAACCTATCAGTTTTTCAATCTTAATCCAGCCTATAGGTCGTCCTATATTAATTTGCAGCTCGAATCACATCGTGGTGGGTAGCTCTAATATTATACTCCCTCCGTCCCTTTTTAAATGTCCTGCTTCGTAACTCCAACTTATTAAAAAGACATCATCATTATACATTTCACATCAACTTTTTCCTCCACTTTCCCTACTTACCCATCATCATTATACTTTTACTCACTAACTTTTCAAAATGGAATCTACTTTTAGGGACAAAATGAGAGGGCTACTTTTTCCTCCACTTTCCCTACTTTTTCTAAATCATACGTACTCCGGCCCCATTGAATTTGCTAATGATAAATGTGATCAAAATGAGAGGGCTACTTTTTAATTTACGACTCAATTTTATTTATTTATTTGATGAATACTGGTGCACGATGTGTCATTGCAATTAAACCTACATGATGAACGATTTAGATCGCCTAAGAACGACCAGTGTAGACTCCACACGTAGTGACTTGACTATCTGGTCCACCGTTTACGTGGAAAAAGTCCAGACCCTTTTTCCTTTTCCTCTAGAACTAGGCGTTTTGGCTGTCTGCTTTAATTTCTTCTTCCCGTTGTTGTGGAGGTCTATGTGGGGAATCATGACCGAAAGAATTAGAAGACGACCGTTGAAAGCAAGTACTCCTTCTGTCTCAATTTACTTGTTATTTTTGGAAGTTCATGTCACTTTTCAATTAATTATATTTTGTAATTTATAATGTTTTAGGTGATTTCGAAAATATTGAATTATAGAACAAATCGAGATCTATCAAACAAGATTAATATTGGATATAAAATTTATTACCACACTTTAAAGATATAACTAGTTTTTTTAATCCAGTTAGAGTAGAACTGGGACAAGTAAATTGGGACGGAGGGAGTACTTCCCAGGCAGCTTATGCCTTGTTTGGATAGCATTTTAAAAAAAATTCTCTACTAAAAAAAAACTCATTACTCATATTTTCAATCATTACTCACCTCTATCTCCAATCATTATTCTCATTTCTCTCTCTATCTCTCTCAAATCATTACCCCTATTTTCAATCATTACTCTCTCCACTCATAATCCTACAAAAAAAAAATTCAAAAAGTCATCCAAACACAACATTAATTTCTAGTGGGAATTATTGTTTAGGTCTTTGAGTCTTTGCTACTTGCCCGGCCCGTCGCCCAAGGCATGCAGTGACTAATTAATCACCAAAGACTAGTCGAAGCTCACAACCCATAAACAGCCATGACTCCCCGGCCTCCAGAAAACACTGACTTGGTGGAGTCAATCATTTTTTTTTTAAGTGGGATGTTCGGGTCAGTTTACGAGCACCTCGATTAATTTCACGATCTTGAAATTAATGATCGGGCAAACTCTCTAGTGGCTTTAAGATTTGGAATGTTTTGCCTCTATTGAATTCGAACATGGGACCTCAGAAAGGATAAACACACATTTGATTTTTCATGCTCACTTGACCAGACGGATCCGACCCTTTGGGATTAATGACTCCGAGTCAATCGATTGTGATTGTTTGTTGAAATTGTCAATCTACTTATTTTTATGGTAATAGTCGAGAAACTAGGAGCCATTCATGCTATTTAGTATCCATCATTTATTCATGATTCAAATTGCTGATTTTATAAAGTACTATAACTGAATTGCTCATCCAACAGAACAAGTTTATCCGACATCAACACCCAGAGGCGGCTCTACTTGGAGATTTCAATGGTCAATTGAACACCCAAAAAAATTCTTTTTGCTTAGAATACATGTAAAAGTAGGAAGTCAATGCTATCTTTCGAATTTGCCTTTTGCTTACACTTGGTAAAAAATGTCATATGGATCACAAATGAGTTGTCAATAGCATTATAAAAGAAGTCACAAGATATTGTAAATGCTATGGGACTAGTTGAAATATCTAAGCAATTCACACCACCTTATACTCTTGTTCTACACCATTCGCACCTCCTAGACGATTAACACCCATTAAACTCCTATTGTGCACAATTCACAACCCATTTTGCACACGATTCACACTCTTGCCAATTTCAAGAACCAAATAAAACAAATACATGTTTCCAATTTCAATCATTAATTTTCTAAAACAATAATTTAAGGGATCGATACGGGAAGGTTCGAAAGTACGTAACATGCTTAACCATTCACCTGGGCCAAAAAAATAATGCAACTCGAATCACGCAAAACAATCCTAACCTGAACAAGGCATCATATAGTAATATTATCACCAACTGTATCAAGTATAATATTACCTACGGTAGTTTAAAGCTACCTGAAACTATACTAATCTGAGCCTAAGAATGATTTAAGACTAATCCTACCAAAACCATTATCCAATTTCCATTCCCATTGCTATAACCTTCTGTATGCATTCCACTAGGAACAAAGAATGATCTCTACCGCCAAGTGATTTGTTCTCTATGCATTCCACTAGCACACACACACCACGTGCACCCACAAAACACCACAGCACACTGATCTCTACCGCCAATATTTTTAGTGGAACTTGAGCAAAACTAAAAACAAATCCCATATTTGTCCCCCATCGACCCCACTGATACGTACGCCACCAAAAACCCAAGATTTGCTCTCCAGGTTTAACTCAAAGTACTACTGTAACGAGGAAAAAGAAACGAAGGAAAAACAGGAACAAAGAATGAATAGGACAAACCACTTATACTCGATTGATCAATGACCCGTCGATCCAGTTGACTGTGGTTTCTCTCTTCACACAACAGTTCTATCAAACTTATTCTCCCAAAGTTCTCTCCAAATGCAACCCTATTCGATCGGTGTAAATATCTCCTAAAAGTACGTTTGTAAAACTACCCACTACTATCGTTGTATCCTAAATTATACAGTAGCTAATTAGTTTACCAAAACTTAACTAAAACGTATCACAAATTTATAAAATTACCGTCAAGTACCACTATTTTACCCAAAATCAATCTCATGGTCCAAAGATTACAATTGTGTCAATATCTATGGACCCATTCTCGCGGATTCTAGCCTAAAGGCAGAATTATGGGCCTTAAGAGATGGTTTGAGTTTGGCAAAGGATGAAAATATCAAAAAGCTGGAAATTGAAGTAGATTCCATGACTGTGTTAAACTTGATTCATGCCACTAACATGGTGAATCACCCGCTTGGCAATTTGTTATTTGATTGTAGGTTGCTGATGCAAGGGTTTGAGGAAGTTTCTATCACGCATATCTATCGCGAAGTTAATCGGTGTGCAGATGCGTTGGCAAATGATGCTCCGGTTTCGGTGGGAGATTTATATATCTACCCGGTTATTCCTAGTTGTATTTCTAATTTCCTTTATGCGGATTTGATTGGGGTCTCGTACCCTAGAATTGTAAACTCTTAATTTTGTTTTTCTTGTTTTAACGAATCATTTGTTTACCAAAAAAAAAGATAATTAGATGGGCCAATCATAACACCCAATTAATAAGGCAATATAATTAGTCAAATAAATAAATAAATAAAACTAGGCCGTAACAAAACAAAACAAAACACGTGCCATAACCGCATAGTGTGACATCATGGATGACGTACCGAACCAAGACAGTTATGCTAACGTGACCAAGTGGCCTATCCGAAATACGGGCGGATTCATAAACCGTAATTCGGATCGACATACATTCTTAGGCCCAAGCCCTATCATATTAAGGCTCACTTTTTGATTCAAAAAAACAAGAGTCACTTTTTGATTCAAAATTAAATGAGTTTGTAGTTTTTTTATTTATTACTTTCTACTATTTGAAAGAATTGGCTTTTAGATACAAGTCACTTTTAGATTATTCCATCGCATTTTTTGACAGATAATTATAGATTGGGATTTTTGGTGGAAACGCAGATAAAAATCACACAGGATTCATGGTTATTTCTTATACGCGAGGGGTATCCGTCATTATGACAAATCTCAGGGCGTGTTAATGAAATTTATCCTTTCTTAATTAAGCCTTTCTTACTTATTTTTGTCATAAACAGAATTACTTATAAATACCCCTCTGCTCTCAATTTCTAACTGAAACTGACTTATTTATCTTGGCAGGAGAAGTTTAAAAAATTAGAAATTACGATAAAGTGATATTTTACAACTTCACTAAAAACAAGAATACACAGCCTTATGTGTGGGATTTGATCATTATACAATTTGCGATTAGAGTAACAAAGCCGATGCCTGGTTGATGAAGACTTTCATTTGGTTTTCAGGTTTCCATTTAAAAAATGAAACTATGAATGTTGGTAATTTTAATTTTCATTAGCCAAATGCAAAACCTCACCACAACAAAATGCTTCTATGGGATCGATCCATTCGACCAAACTCTCAAGTCTAATTAATAGTCTTCAAAAACCCTGCACTTAACTCTCTTTGATCAACAGCTTTTGAAACTTGTTTGCGATTGGACATTGCAACCTCACCACAACAAAATGCTTCTATGGGATCGATCCATTCGACCAAACTCTCAAGTCTAATTAATAGTCTTCAAAAACCCTGCACTTAACTCTCTTTGATCAACAGCTTTTGAAACTTGTTTGCGATTGGACAAATGTGCATTATGTATTGTGGGGATTTTTTTTGATTAGGGAATTCAAAATAACCAATGTGAAGGTAGAAATTGTTAAATTTGATTATAGACAAAATGGATAATCAAATGCTGACGTGACACATTTTAATTATTGGTTTTGATTATTACTATTGCGGATGCTCTTAGTCTCTCCCTTAATTACTCTTCCCATTAGTCTCTCCCCATTACTCTTCCCATTAGTCTCTCCCCATTACTCTTCCCATTAGCCTCTCCCTTAATTAGTCTTTCCATTAGTCTCTCCCCACCCCATTAGTCTTCCCTATTTAATAGTTTCTCCCCATTACTCTTCCCATTAGCCTCTCCCTTAATTAGCCTTTCCATTAGTCTCTCCCTTAATTAGTCTTTCCATTAGTCTCTCCCCACCCCATTAGTCTTCCCAATTTAATAGGAAACCATTGGTAGATTGCAATAGAATCTAGCTCTATCTTGGTGGATGTCCGTTGCTTCACTGGGAAAAAATGAGAATCTAGCTCTATCTTGGTGGATGTCGATCCGTTGCTTCACTGGGAAAAAATGACAAAATCTGATTGAAGGATTTGGAAAAACTCGATCCAACCCTTCAAGTGGGTTGAGTGATAATTCTACGGCAATCGTTGCGTTTTAATATGTAGGAGTATCATGGTGGATGACTCTCTTCGCATTAATATGTTTCAATTATGATTTCCTTCATTATCGATCTTTTGTGCGCAGAACTATTAATTCCCAGCTCTTCCCATTGGTCTCAATTTGCCCAAGTCTTCCCAATTTACTAGGGAAATATTGGTAGATTGCAATAGAATTAATCCTCTATCTCGGTGGAGAGAGAGAGAGAGAGAGAGAGAGCATCATGAAATTTAGGCTAGATTGGGTGATCCAAAGCTGTAGTCACAATTCAATCTGATCCTACCTTTCATGCTCAAACAAAACATATAGAGATTGATTATCATTTTATTCGAGAACAGATTGTTCTTTATTACAGTTCTGAGTCATAGCTAGCTTTGTCAGTTTCCAGATTTCAACAGCTCAAGTCCAAACTCATGGTCTCAGAACCTCCCATTTGTTTGCGGGAGAGTTTAAAGGATTCTAAGGATGTGGTTTCACCTGATTCCAGCTCTCCAACACAAGTGGACACGTCAACTTCCACTTGGTTACTTAGGAGTTAATTCAATTTTAGTTTCTGAGCTGTTTATTTAGTTAAGTGGTGATTAATTGGATCGGAAGTCCAGCCATGACATCTGAGACCCATCTCGATCATATTTTAACAAAGCTCATTTGGTGAGCCTAATTTATACGAGATTGTCTTATTCACGGAGCAGCCGTGAATAGCTTTTTCATGGAAAACCCGCGATTTCAGCTGTTCGTTTCGGCACTCAACGGTTGAGATATGTGTTTAATCTTTGACTGGTAATAAATTTTTCCTCTCGTTAATAGTTTGTCTTCAATTTGAATCGTCTAAAATACTTTTGGATGGCCGAGATTAGCCTCTGTAAACTTTATTTACGGAACCTCCGTAAATAAAGATTTTCCCAATTTATACATCATTCTTGAGCAATAATTCGACGTAATAGTATTTGAATACTAGTAATTCAATCATACTTTTCGACGCAATTATTAAGGGTGTGCTCTACCCCTATTTCTTCGACCACTATTCTTTGAAAACACAATTAAACGATCTATTTCCAAATCATACGTACTCCGGCCCCATTGAATTCGCTAATGATAAATGTGATCAAAATGACAGGGCTACTTTTTAATTTACGACTCAATCTTATTTATTTAATTGATAAATACTGGTACACGATGTGTCGTTGCAATTAAACCTACACAATGAACGATTTAGATCGCCCAAGTACGACCAAGGTAGACTAGACTCCACATGCGGTGACTTGACTATCTGGTCCACCATTAATTACACGGAAAAAGTCCAAACCCTTTCCCAGAACTAGGCGTTTTGGCTGCCTGCTTTAATTTCTTCGTCTTCTTCCCGCCGCTGTGAAGGTCTGTGTAGGGAATTTATCATGCCCGAAAGAATTAGAAGACGACCACTGAAAGCAACTTCTCAGGTTGCTTTCTAGTGGGAATGTTTTGGTCTTTGAGTCTTTGCTATATATTATTGCCCCAAGATTTGAAATGTTTGACCTCTGATGAATTTGAAGACCTCAGGGAGTATACAACACACATTTGACCAGACCCCTTGGGATTGACTTGGAGTCAATCATTTGTGCGCGGTTGTTACCTTCAGAGTTTAGGAGTTAGTCAAGGTGCGTGCTGGCCCGGACATCCGGCCAGTTATAAAAATAAAAATAAAAAATTTGTGTGAAATGAACGCTTTGATCGGCCTTCAGAACATGATAATGAACTTGTTACGAACCCAATTGAGATGTACTAACACCCCTAGTGCTTTCACGCACCTGCAAATAAAATGTTCGGAGAGAAAAGATCTTCGAAAAAGAGACCACATCCTTGTGAGATCATTGGCTAATAATTGCATTTTCTTTTCCTTAATTCTCAGTTACGTACTGTCATAATTTTATATGGTCTCGAGACCATGTCAAACTTAAAGCCACATTCTCTTGGGAATTATCAGTCGAAGTTGGAATAGCACCACGAAAAGCCGAGTAATTAATTATTCAGCATTTCAGGAGTATTTCATGGTCTTGCTTACATGGTACTTTCGACCATTTACGTATCATTTACAGAGCGACAAATCATGCGGTAGGAACATTACAATTCACTTTTGTTGGGTAGTTGGGAGAATAGAAGTGACCCACATTGTGAGGTGTCGATCTTTTATTTGCAGGGAATACCACTTGGCAAAAGCCACATGGAATAATCCATCAGTCAACACAATTTGCATCAAACAAGTCTATAAATAGGCCTAAGTCATAAGAAGCAAATTCACAATCCATCAGATGCTTGCATTTGCTTCAGGTTAAAGCATAGAAATTCCCTCTAGCTCAATCATGGCAGCTAGAATTTTTCAGCTTTGCTTATGCATTTTCTTCATCTCTTTGGCCTTTCCACTCTCCTCTCATGCAATTCCATCAAAACCCAATGCTAAAAAACCATCATCCTTTGACTTCATCAAGCATTTGGAAGGTTGCCATAAGGGTGAAACAGTGAAAGGCCTCCAACAGCTCAAGAAGTATCTTGAGAAATTCGGTTATTTGAACTACAACCACTCCCAAAATCAAAGCCATGCCAACGACAACGATTTTGATGACTTGTTGGAGGCTGCCGTCAAAACGTACCAGCTGAATTACCATTTGAAGGCCACTGGAACTCTAGATGCCCAAACGGTGTCTAAAATGTCTAGCCCTCGATGTGGAGTCGCTGATATCGTCAATGGCACCAATTGGATGCGAGCAGGGAAAAAAAGGCCCAATCATGGCCATAACGCTCTCCACACAGTGTCCCATTACTCTTTCTTTCAGGGTAACCCGAAATGGCCTGCTTCTCAGACCCACCTCACGTATGGGTTTCTACCCGAAACCAAACAGGATGCAAGAAACGCCGTGGCCCGAGCATTTGACAAATGGGCTTCCGCAACACAATTTACATTCTCCCAGAGCAAGGACTTTGGAAGTGCAAATCTTAAAATCGGGTTCTACCGTCTCGATCACGGGGATGGTAACCCATTCGATGGTCCATTGGGGATCCTGGCTCATGCGTGGGCCCCGACCGACGGGGGATTTCACTACGATGCGGATGAGACGTGGTCTGCGGGTCCCACTCCGGGTGCGTTCGAGTTGGAGACGGTGGCATTGCATGAAATCGGACACCTTCTCGGGCTAGAGCATAGCTCGGTTCCGGATGCTATCATGTACGCGTTCATTAATCAAGGGGAGGCCAAAGGTTTGCATGGAGATGACATACAGGGTATAAAGGCTTTATACAACGTGTGATTTGTGATTTTGAAATTCAGAAAAAGGCTTCTTGGCAAGCTGCTAATTAATAATGAAACAATGATTGTACGTAGTACAGATTATAAAAGAATAAAAGGTTTTGGCATATTAGTTGGAGTGTTTGGTTTTCCAGAATTGTAGCTGTAGAATATCCCTTCATAAATTTCAATCAATTTGGTTTGTATTAGTTGGTCTTTGGTCTCATACTCTCATTTGCTTTGGCAATAAAACTAGAGCTCAATGCTTATAACCTACGTATTTCTTTTATTAGGCTTCAACCATACTTCAAATCTCCAAACTCATTCTTCAAAATCTCATTTTGTTCTTCATACTCCAATGTCCCTCTAACTCAATAAGTAAGGCTTTTCACTTTTGCTTGTGAATTTCCCTGTTCTCGAATCTCCATGATTCTTCCTCTCCAGTCCTAGGGGGAAAAAAAAAATAATCGCCCCTCCGAATTTATCAAGCGTTTAGAAGGAGAATAGTTATTCAGTGCCCTTAGGGTACCGTGCCACCGTCACATAGTGTCGCCCGTTGCTGCCGCACAGTGGTACGAGGCCCAAGACAAAATTTGTATACCACACACCAAATGGGCGGTAAGAAAGTGAATAATCTTGTTGAAGATTTGTATTTCCTCACCTGTTTCACAAGGGAGGATCTTAGTCAGAAGAGAAATCTTCTGAGATTAGCTTCAGATCTCCTTCAGCTCACTTGTTTGACAAATGAAGATTTGTGGATATCTCTTCCATAAATGCAGAGCAAGCCAAGAGAGAATTCTCTACCTTGATTTGTACCAGCCATCTTCCCCTATAAATACCCTTGTAATCTGATATTGTAAAGCATCAGAGAGAGTAGCAATTGAGAGGGGTTTGGTGAGTGATTTGTAATCTCCTCCATTATAGTGAAATCCGCTGCCTGTGGAGGAGGCAATTGACGAACCACGTAAATATTGTCTCTCTGTGTTTGTTTGAGGTGTGTGTGAGTTCTGGGTTTTGGGATTTTTCCTAACAAATCTCTCAAGGAAGGATCGATGCAAAAAGGGTGGTATGGTAAAAGGTCTCCACCAGCTCAAGGCATATCTTATGAAACTATTATCCGAGCAAATGGCCCTTTCGCAACACAATTTACATTCTTCCAATAGATTTAAAACATGTTAATGTCATAATTGGGTTCTATCCTAGGTCACATAATCCAAGACCCTCCGTTTAAGCTCATCATGTTCTCAATTTCTGCCATCGCGAATTTTGTTATAATTTGAGGCGTTTTTGAAATTTGTTTTTTCACGCTCGCGCCCTCATTCATGCATACACACGGAAAGACGACGGTTAATTATGCTACTTTTGATCATGGGGATGGGAGCCCATCTGGGTGTATTGCTTATCGATCGGCACAAAAAGGTTTATTCCTCCTATGCTTACATATGATCAATCAAAATTTAGGCTTAAAAAACAGAAACGAAGAAAAAAAAATGCACACCACATGAATTAGTCCATTCAAGAGAGAGATTCAACTATAGAGGAGAGACCGAGAGAGGGACATCGTTTTCTCTAACATCTCAGCTAGAATCCTCTATAATTTTTCTCTCTGGTTGAAATTGGGGCTTTTAGTTGGCGAGTTGTGTTTACGGAAACTGGAGAAGATTGCCTACGAACTGTTTGAGAAATTGACTGACTGAATCTATAAATATACTGACCTAGTTAGGTTTCTTCCGGTTCAAAAAAAAAAAGAGTTAGGAATGCTAATGAACGAAAAAATGCGTAAGTAACACCAAAAAAATGTGTAATTAATGAACGAAAAAATATGCGCATCATGCACTACAAAGATGTCTATGTCTAAACCTGCACGCGCACACACACGCAAAATGCACAATTTCTTTGTAGCGTTGAAAGAAAATACTGAGTAAAAATTATTGGCGAGGAATGCTACGTACACAACTCTCGACCACACCTCCGAACATAACTGCGTCTGGAACCGTTCGATGTAGATGGGTTCACGCGCATCAAACAATTCGGGACGCAATTGTGTCTGGAGTTGTGCCCGGGAGTTGTGTACGTTGTTGACTAAGTAATTTAGATGTTGCACATGATCTTTTTAGAGGTGCTTCCCAGGCATGTGAAAGCCAGCTACTCTTGTATTGGCTCCTAGACCTATTTCTTTGTTTACCAAAAAAATACATCATCAGTGCACTTATGCTCAAACCACAACCTAACATTTATTTACAATCACCACTACACTTGCCAATCGCAACCTACTTCTCGTAAAATCTGCACAAAACTACAAAGGTTAGATAGCTAAAAGCACTAGCCATTGCCAGAAGCCAGTAGTATTTGTCTAGCCTAGCTTCTCTCATGTCATCACAAAACCAACCAGTGAAATGCTCAACAAGGGAGATTAGCAAGGCACTCAAAAAGCTCCCTACCCCCAAAACACTTGTGTATAGTGCGATCCCCATGGTCCTCATTGTTATGGGAACTTCAGAGTAAAAGAACTGCTGCATCCCAACAACAGTGAAAATGTCTGAAATGCCCAACAGGATGTACTGGGGTAGCATCCAAAATATGCTCAGTGGCACCGTCTCTGACTCTGAATTTCTACTGATCTCGAGCCTCTTTGTCTCCACGATTGCCGCAGTCACCATGGCTACGACCGAAGAGCCATGCCGAACCCCATCCTCTGCGTCACGGTGATGCCTTTCTCGTTGCGGGTGATTATCTGAGCGAGTGGGATGAAGCACACGACGTACAGAGGCATTAGAAGGATTATGGAGACTGTGATTGCGCTCTGCAGTGTGGCCGGCGGGATCTTGAAGTTGCTTCTGATGTTCCTTTTCATTGTCATGCCCTGTTTGGTAAAAAATGTCGCTGGTTGTCGGAAAATTACTGCAAACATTAGAAGCATAGTCCAGATAGGCAAGAGGTGCAATATAATTTGTGCGATTTCGCGTTTATGAATACCATCGTTGGAGCTCTTGTTCAAGCCCTCACTCACATCAGGACCTTGCTGACAAAGTGGTTTTTCTTCAAGCCTATAAACAAAACTCCACCATTACAACTACGTAACAATGCAAACGCAAGTAAATAATTATAAGTGTCCAATACGTTGTTTCGCATCCTGAATGACCCATGCTCAATCAAGTTGAATGCAACGGTGGTCACAGGGTATGTAGAGTCACGTTCGAACTAAGAAAATTCAGAGTGTGGATTTCTCATACTATGTCAGGAAACTTACTCGAGCTCAACAACATCTGATTTGTTCAACAGGGCAAATCGGACATTCAAAATTTTCGATGCAGTTGCTTTCATGGCATGAACCATGTTTTCAAAGGACTTGAAAGCTACACTACTACCCTTGGGTTACTTCAATGCGTAAAATCTACTCCCGCGGGAGAAAAGGGCTATCGAGGTTACCATTATAACTGTAGGGATAGCAAATCCCAACCCCCATCCGAATGTGTCTTGCACTTAGGCCATAAGGGGGACTCCCAAAAGACAACCAATTTGTTTTGCTCTCTAGGCCAATAAACCTCCTGGAGATCGAGTAGTCGGTTCAATTCCCCACACAAAAAATGCTCTTTCTTCACGTTATAGTTTGCTCTATATTGCTCTGCACCTATAACGGTATAACCTCATCTATACTCTGTAGAGATTGTTTTGTTCTCTCTTTAAAAGGGCCGATTTAGAAATTAAATAAATAGAGACCAAATGGAAAAAACTGAAATAGGTTTTACAGATCTATGGTAAGAGCAAATGCACAAGCCTAGGTACAAAGTAAGGCAAAATACAAAAAGTACGCTGCAAATGCCTATCCAAATGTATCGGTACTGAAATGCTAATATTCCAACAGTGGCTCAGTTGATTCCTCAAGCCCCTCTATTCACTAGGCAACAAGGTTTACGAAATTTCACGGCACTTACAAATGGGTTTTTTTTTACTTGCAATTAAGTTATAAGCATACATTGATCACTTAAGTGAATTATCTGAATCTTTCAGTAAGGCTTGTTGATAATAAATTTTGGAGTCGGGTATGCCAAACCCGCCCCGCCTCATGGCAATTCCTAAAGTGATGCGTTTGGACCATACAGTCATCATACAAACTTATAGTTTGGGGGTGTCCGAGAGATTAAGTTCTTTTTAGGGGTTTATGGTCATAACAAACTTATAGTTCGGGGGGTCTCGGAGAAATAAAGTCCTTTGATAAATACTCCTATATTCAAACCCTAGAGCGGCGTGAGACAGCAGAACGGATATCGACGAGAGGGAGCGAGAGAGAGAGAGAATGGCAGCAAAGGAAATTGTTTGTTCGGACTTTGGCGACGACTCGGACTTGGACTATAGCGACGAAGAATTGGACGCCATGAATCTGGTACCCCTCTCTCTCTCTCCCCTCCATAGGAAGACATCACTGTTCGCAAGCCTTTCATCAATTGGGCAATTTGCATCTATCAGGCTTTCTCTTGTATTTTCCTCCAAAAAAGAATTATAATAATTCAGAAATATGTGTAGTTATGATTTCCATTTCATCTGGTTAAATTAATTTGCCAAAATGAGACGAGACTAGGGAGCTGAGCTCCGAATTTAAACAAACTGTTTTTTTTTTTTTGTGTGCTTTTAAGAAAACTTCTTTTTTGTGCTGTTTGTTGTCTTTCTATCAGGAGGAATTGAAGGCATTTTATAAAAAAAAAAGTCCAGAAGGACAATAAAGTTGTTGCAGATCTCGAACAAGCGCTTTTGATACTCACGAATGACACTGCGAGGTTAGAAAAAGAGCGTGACGAGAAAAAGAAAGAGATGTTACTGTGGGGGTGTGGTTTATCCTTGAACCTCCTGAACCTCCTTTTTGATGCTTGGACCGTGTGAACCTCGTGGGACGACGTCGTGTACCTGCAAACCGGAGGGGGGGTGTTCCTCCGGGTAGACGCTCCGACGATCTAGTCAGAACCGGAGGGAAGAAGAAGTAATAGTGAAGAAGAATAAGTTATGGGAGAAGAATTTCTAACCCCTTTCCCAAAGGGGTAGCTTGCTATTTATAGGCAAGGATTTGGAGTGCTGAATAAGGTGGAGGTGTGCTGCACGCGCGTTCCTACGCTCGGATGACGTCACGTGTCAGAGACACTTGATGGATATTTGACTTGAGGATCTGCAAACCCATACTGACCCACGTGGGCCAGAGTCAGAAGTGTCCCATCGGTTATCAGAAAGGCGTGCACGCATGTCTCTGCCAGTGTCAGCAGAAGCTCCCTAGTCGCTCTTCCGCCGCCAGGTTCAGCCGAGGAAGTAACATGAGCTGTGGTTCTGCCGAGCACAAGGCTTGTTCCCCGGATAATTCCTTTGAACAAGAAGGCTGCCCGTCCGAGTAAGCAGGACCTATGCCGAGCCGGGGTGTTGTGTTTACGTTCGGAGAAACAGCTAACGCTCGGCCAACACCCGCGGGGCCGGTTATCGTTCGGCGAGTAACAGGGCTGACGTGTCACGTTTGACTTTTCTCGCTCAGACGAACTGGGACAGCTGGACCGTGGGCCCACAAGCTCAACCTGTTGACCTCTTTGGTCCTTCGGATATTTCGGCCCACTACAATAGCCCCTCAACTCCTGCTTTGCATGTTCCGAAGGAAGGAGGAGTTGACAGTAGTGGCCGAACAAACAAGTAAGCCGAACGAATATATACCCTTCGAGCCGAAGGAAGAGGTATGCCGAACGTTAGCCGTTCGCTTAACCCGAAGTAGACAAGCTCTGAACCCGCATTTAATGCTTCTGAAACCGCTAATTTCAAATTTGAAACGTGTCATTAATCCATTGGATAGCGAAACGGCGTTGTACAAAGTCTTCCACGTGTCAGTCATCGCGCGGAGCGTCAGTCTCCCGCTTCGATCTAACGGCTAGGGGCCCTGCGTCGTTTCGAATTCTCGCCTTGGTATAAAAGGGGTGGAAGGAGAGAGAAAATCACTTTTTCTCTCCTTCCAACAGACGCTTCAACCGCTCCTCGACTGCCCTCACCCCAATATCGCCTGAAATCTGAAGATTACCACATCAAATCGCAGATTCCTCTTGATATTCAGGTATGTTTCGCCTTTCTTAGTATTCCTCTGCATTTTCAGTCATTTTCATGCACGTTTCGACCATAAAAGTAGGTTTTTTCCTCCGCTTTGTCCGTCTCCGTTTCTACACGCTGTAAAACAGGTTGAACATGTTCATGTGTTCTTCCGAGCACGCGAACATGTTCGACCCTTGTTCTTCCGAACACAAACTTAATCCGAAGCACGCCAAACCAAGGATTTTCCGAACGAAAATGGATAAGTTTCTTCCGAACAAAAACCTCCCTCGGTATCCCCACTCGACATATAGTCGCTCGGGAATAACGCGTTCGTTCAGTTAGCTTAGGACACTGGGATTTAGGCACCTTAGGAACAACGACCTTGCCCTTCGCTAACGGTCTTATCCCATGCACTTTGTTTTAGGTATGGAGTCGCCGTCAACTTCTTCGGGAGAGTCTTACCGTTCGGCAGATTCTAAGGCTTCAGGCTTCAGGCTTCGGCGAGATGGATCCCCGAATAGCCGAAGCGATTAGAGTCGAGGCTCGGAAGTACCGCGTGGGATCTGGCTCCCCATACGCCGGAATCGAGGGGATCGATTCCCCCTCGAACGTGGCGCCTCTTCGGTCAATGGACCCCGAAATTGTTGAGATTGACGATGACGATTCTTCGGAGAGAGCCGAGGAAGACCGAGATGACGAAGAGGAATTAAAAGAAAAGGCAGCAGATGGGGACGAGGGGGATCAATCCGAGAGAGGCACACCTGCGGCCTCATCTAGTCGGCCGGAAGGAGAAGTGGATGCCCTCGGCGAGTCATCTTCTGCTGTCCCGAAGAAAAAGGTCAAGAGGAAGATTATTCCCTTGGACCCAGATTTGATCCCCGACCAAAGAGGAAAGGATCCCTGCCCTTACTGGGATTGTTTCCACGACCAAGACCTCTTTCGGCGAGCCTACAAAATCCCGAACGACGTCGTCATTACCACCGTCGAAGGGCCCAGAATCTTGTTCAGTGACGAGCATGTCACGGTTCCTTTGATGGCAATCACCGAAGGAGGGCTTCGGTTCCCGATGCACAAGATCTTGAGACAGATCTTGTATCGATTTAGCCTCACACCGTGCCAACTGAGCGTGAACTCCTATCGCATTATTCACTCGGTGATTAAGCTCGCCGAGGTGAAGATGTTCAACCTGGAGTTCTACCACCTCTTCGAGAACTACATGATGTCGAGGAACGTCAGACGTTCTCGATATTTTTTGTGCTCTCGGAGAAACATGAAAAAGATCATTCTCGAGGGAATGTACGACTCGGAGAAGTGGGCTTCGGACTATGTCGAGGTTCGAGGTAACTTCCAATTTCCTTCCGAAGAGTATGGGCAATTCGGGATTGCAACCCACCGGGGGGATCCTTGTAAGCGTTTTTTTTTTTTTTTTTTTTTTTTGCAATTTTTAATTTGCTTCCTACTCCTTCTCGTAGTGTTTTTCCATTGTTTTTTCCAACTTGCAACTGATATTCTCAATTTGTTGAACTTTTTAACCTCGGCAGACACATCGAAGCTCAACAAAGTCCTGTTAGGGCTAGCGAGGGGGTGCGGGCTTGCTGCAAGCCTTTTGACAGTTCCGAGTGCAGAGAGAGACGCTCCTACCATCCTTCAGTATGACCCATCCTACGGGGGAAGAATCCGAAGAAAGGTGGTGGAGAAGGAGGAAGCGGAGGTACTCCCCGAAGAGCTACAACCGAGCAAGGAGAAGCCGCACCGAGGGAAGATAAGACTGCCGACCGAGGACGTACCCTTCACCGAGGACGAGACGATGCCTCCCCGAAGCATGAAGGCCGTGTTACAGAAAAGGTTGGATGACGAGGCGAGAGAGTTGGCCGAGAAGAAGGGAGGTGCCCCTGAGGCTTCAGGCTCAGCACCGGGCAAGAGTAGCACCGCTCCACAAGCACAGAAGCGGCCCCCTTCCGTCACTCCCTCTTCCGAGGTTGCTCCCCCGGCGAAGAGGACAAAGTCTCATGCCACCAAGCCTTCTGGGGTCGGCGCTCCGAGGGTAGAAGAGAAGGAGAAGAATAAGGCCCACGAGGGTGAAACGAGGGCTTCCTCGGATGTTGACGTCCCGTGGGCCCCGAGCTTCGTTATTCCAGGCAAGAAGCAGATCCTTAAATCTGACAGCCTTCAGGAGGATCCCTCCCTTGCTTTCACGCTGCACTCGGGGCTTATGCTCCCGAAGGACATAGTTGCTCCCCCATCGCTGAAGACAGCACTGAACGACTACTATTTCCACGTTGGGAGAGTAAGTCCAAATTTCCATTATTTCTTTCCTTTGTACGCTTGTTGTTTTTCGCACCTTGAGCAATTCACGTTCCCTTTATTCTCAGGCAACACAGCCGATCATGAGCGCCCAGCTGCACCTCTCCGAGCATGACAAACAGACAAAGTCTCTGAGGCAGAAGGTGGAGCTCGGCCAGCTGACACTAGAGGAGTATAAGAAGAATCTGGATCACTCGGATCTTATTCGCCGAGCCCAGGAGGTGCAGATTAAAACCTTGAACGAGCTGGTTAAGGGCCATCAAGATGCCGCCGAGCATACCAGGGCCGAAGGGAAAGCTGAAGGACTCGCGGAAGGACGAGCCCTGGGTAGGAAGGAGGTGGAAGTGGAGATGCAGAAGCTGCTTCAGGAGCAGTTCGACAAGGGGTACTACCAGGCTGAGGAAGATGCTGCGGATCAGATCATGGTCCTTCGGACTGAAATGAGGGAGGCACAGCACCGAGTAAGCTTCAAGCTCGGATTTAACATTGGTTTCGACGAAGCTGGCGTTGAAGCTGATGATGAGCGCCAAAGCCTCATCGAATTTCCTCCTCTCCCAGCCGAAGAAGCTGTGGTCGAAGAACCAATCGTTGACGAAGCTATAACCAGCCCGTCCGAACACGAGACAGCCGCAACTCCGGCCCCGGACTCCACTGACATTCCCCCAGTCACCCCCACTCCCGAAGGATAGGACTTGCGAATTTTTTCCATTTTTGTTTTTAGTAAATTTCATTTGGAACGGTCGGCACCGAACAATTGGTTTTAGCCGAACCGTATGTAATTAACTCAGGGAGAGGGTGGCCAAGAACGATTTACTACGGCCACTCCTCGGTAAGGTTGTCCAGGGATGGCACCGAACGATGCACCACCCGCCACGCCCTGGTAACAATGCCTTTAAATTCCAATCTTTGGTGCTCGGTGGAAGCATTTTTTGTTATGCAACAATTTATTTTCCAACATTGCAAGTATTTTTGTTCGGTTCTTATGCCTTTAGCATTTTACAATATTTTTCTTTGAATGCCCCCCAAACGCGTATAATTATAGTTACTCGTTCAATCCGAATGTATTTCAGAGATCCGAATAATGAATGCCTCGATTTCATATAAACAAATACCCTCGGTGGTCCGAACGATGGATATCGCCCGACCGAACTGTAGACACCCCAATCTGGGTCTCCCAATCGTTTTACTTATTTTTACGATTTTCTTGTTTCCCCGATGATGAAATCGGATCAAACAGAGCTTGGATTGGAATTGGATTAGGCTTGGAGCATTTAGGAACCTCGCTTGAACCTTTCAAACCCTTCTGAACCTTCA
The DNA here is from genome assembly GCA_020567845.1 of Rhododendron henanense subsp. lingbaoense. NCBI lineage: Eukaryota > Viridiplantae > Streptophyta > Magnoliopsida > Ericales > Ericaceae > Rhododendron > Rhododendron henanense. The sequence goes on along the minus strand of CM036316.1, from coordinate 41,679,903 downwards.
GTCAAACCCTAAGACCAGAGTTGACCCTCGCGCGAGTCTTCTTTCCCCTCGCGCGATACTCAGCCTGCCACGTGTAGTCAAAGTCAAACTGTTGACTGTTTGACCCTCGCGCGACACTCATGGACCCTCGCGCGATGGTTCCCACCTGTCCCTTTCACAGAATCCAGCTGGACTGGTGATGATTGCTTGGCACATGGGTTCCCATGGGCTGGAACCCCGTTCTCCTCAGCTGAACGACGTGCTGGCAGGTCCTAGCCCCATGCAAACTCCCACCCACTCTCTCACCTTGTTGGCTAGCCTTACAACCAAGTTGTGACCAGCCTTAGTGGCTGGTCCTAAGGGTTTGTTTGGCCCCTAACCAAGCCTTGCTCTCCCCCTATAAATACCCCCATTGGTCTTCCATGTTAAGGGTTCCAAAAAATTGCTTAAGGGTTTCATTACTCCCTTCACAAATCCTACACTAGCTAGCACAAAGTTCACTAACCCCAAACCACCTCCTAATCTTCTGAACTTAGTGTGTTCATACACACTTGGTTGCAAGGCCACACCAATCAATCCAATCCATTTCCCAAACCCTTTCCAAGCAAAGGTATAACACTTAAGCTGTTTCTGTTTTGGTCCCTGAGGGGGGCTGACAGGGCCAAGGCTGGTAATCAATACCATGCCCTGGTCCTAAAGCCAGCAAAGTTACAAGAAATCGTGGCAGCCACACCCTCGCGCGACGGTCCCCTTTACTCGCGCGACACTTGTGTCAGCAAGAGAATGGACCTCGTGGGGAAGGGAAGCTAGCCCTTTTCTGTTTTACAGCATGTTTATGTTTGTTGCATCTTATTTTGATTTTTAGATCACTGTTATGCATGCAAAACAAAATACAGTAGCTTGTTTATTTGCTTTAAATAGTTAGGAATGCCTTTGGGATCCCCTGAACCTGTTTCAGGACCCAAACATGCAAAGCAATTCCTGGAAGTCCAGTCAGGAGTGTCGCGCGAGATTCAAGCTCTGTCGCGCGACAGTTCTCTGATTTCCATGGGTGGCCCTTGCATGGGCAACTAGGCCCTTGGCCTCTGTTTTGATACCCCCACTGTTTAGGGGTTGTATTTTATCTCATTTGGCTCCTGTTTGGAGTATGGTGTAATAATTAGTATTTTCAGCCTTCCCATAAACTGCTTGGTTTGCTTCCTGGGTGTGCACTGGTCCTTCCAGAGCCCAGAAGGGAATGATTTAGGGGCTGTGGTGAGATGACATACTCGCGCGAGAGTCAGTGTGTCTCGCGCGATGGTTGACTTGCATGCAGATCTGTCCAGGCATGCAAGTTGGTCATCGTGCAAGACAAATCTGCCCCGAGCCTGGTTTTGGCATCTGATCGCTATCTCAAGGTCATTCCACTTATTATTCGTCAATACTATCCATCCATGCCATTATTTGATCACATCTTGCAAAGTGCTACAGTTTTAATCCCCGATTAACTGTTCCCCCGCCCTAATTGGCTAAAATCAATTAAAAGAGGAAGAATCACAATTGTTTTCATAAAAACGCCTAAGTAGAGACCGATCTCCGGATTGGGCGAGAGGGGTGCCATAAAACCCTTCCCCTCTCGTAACCTGGCTCCCGAACCCAGATATGGTTATGACGGACTGGTTTCCTTCACTTTTCAAAATCAAACAGCGCGGCAGGTGCTTCGAAATACGGTTCCTTGAGTGTCGGACCTTCAAAACTCAAGTGGCGACTCTGTATTTTTGAGCGCTTGCCACCGGCGCTCGCGCTCCCTCGATTTTCAAAAAAAGGCCGCAATGGCGAAAGGAACGGAATCCTTTTTCCGAGGGCATGCTGCCCACAGTGGCGACTCTGCTGGGGATAGATCGAACCAATATTAATTCACACTTAGGATTTAATACGCTTGGGAACAATCCCTTAAAAGCTTGGCAAAACGGTGAGCTTCGCGCTGCCGAAGGTTGGAACGGTGATTTAACAGGACCTCGTGTCCGGCCATTCTAATCTGGGGCTTTTTCGATTGTTCACTTGCGTAGTTTCTTCTAAAGATGGACTAAATAAAGTGAGCCAAATTTGAAAAGGCGCTTTTACGACTCTGTGATTCTTCCACTTTTAACAAAATTTTAGCATCTCATTTGCATCGATGTGGGATAAGCCTCGTTGGATCGTTTTGGCAATCCGGCACGGTTTACCGGAGCCCGGGGACCCCGAATGACCGACAACCTTCGACGATGATGGGTCATGCTACCGTTCGACTGTTATTCTGCGAAAAACGCGGGTAACGGGAGGTATATCTGTGGCCCTAGTCCAAGGAACCCGTTACAAACCAAAACCAGCCTTTAGCATATACAAAGCATTAGAACTCTCCCAATTAAGACAGGTACCCACAGGTTAAGATCTACTTGCATCTAACCCTCTAAATGCCTACGTGTTACTGCTTTCCTTATCGCATGAACTGTACATACATCTCGTTCAGCGTAGAAGCATATCTAGGATGGCTCCTAGGTTCTCAATCTGTTCCAAATCTGTCTTCAGACTTAGTAGGACATTGCCGTGGCCCGATGAGGAGTCGTGTGCCTCAATGGTGCGCGTCATCATCTTTTAAGTCCTTTTACAGCGGGACTTTAGGAAATCAGAAGCTTTTCTGCACCTTTACCCGTATACCTGTTTAGGGTTTCAAACAAAAAACGGAGAACCACGGAGTAAAATACCATGATGCTTACACCAAAAGGTAACAAGTGCCTCGTCACTTACGCCGCCCGGCTAATAGCACAGTGCTGCTTACGCCAACCTGGTTATGGCATCATGATATTCACACCGAGTCGTTCTGGCTTCAAAAACTTGAAACCCCGAACATCAAAACGGACAAAGGTTTAGACTCCTTTTGACATCCTTTAGGACCACTCGTTCCAAACAAGGATACATCTTCAAAAAAGAATTCTGAGGGCCTAAAAGCAGTGTCCGAAGCGTCGTGAGACAGACTTGTCTTCCGGTTCTAGAGTCTAGGGTGACACTCTCGACGTTGGCTGCATCCGCTTTAGTCTTTTATTTAGATTAAAGTCGTGACAGGACCCTTATTAAACCTCCTTTTCCCTTGCAAGCAAAGATCTGAATCATTGCACCGCCAAGGAAAGTATCGAGGCCAGTTGCCAAACCCACTTGGGAACGTCTGCACCTGAGTCCGGTTCAAAGGCTTGTCAGGTTACGGTCCCAGTCAGTCGTCACGGAAGACTCTCCGCGCTCACCTCCAGCAGCACAGCACTCAGAATCTCAGTCAGGTTCTCAATCAGGTTCACCACAGGCTTCACAGGAAGGACGTCCGACTACCCCGGTATCCGCCTCAAGCAGCTCTGAAACACTTGTCACGATGGAACAGCCACAACCAGAACCCCTTACCTTGGAAGCCATGCTCATGAACCTCCAAGACAGCATCACCGCTATGCAGCAGAGGGCAGCTCAGACCGACACTAACATCGCTCGCCTGAATGACCTCATCCACACTCGCCTTCCGCCCCCTCTCGAGGAAGAAGGTGGGGACGATGAGTCTGACCAGGAGCAGCCTATCTTGGTTCCGGACCCGCTTCACGCAGGACGTCTCATAGTAATGAACCCGAGGGAAGCTCGCAGGCCCGCTGCAAACCACGCAGGCAACAGATTGCCTCCAAACCCAGAAGGACCAACTCCGAGTCCGGAAATGGTCACACTCATGGCCAAGATGGCCAAACTGGAGGAATCCATTGCTAAAACAGAAAAAATCAGTGCCGGAGGGATCGACCTGGATCGCCTTTGCCTGTATCCCAACGCCAAGCTTCCCGAGAAGTTCAAAATGCCGGACTTAGCTAAATTCGATGGAAGCGGCGACCCCAGGACTCATCTCTACAGCTACCATGCCGCCATGAAGCTTCTTTCTGTTGAGCCGGAGGCCATGTCACAGCTCTTTCCTCAGACCCTCTCGGGCCCTGCTTTCCATTGGTTCTTGTCACTCGACATTGCCAAAAGGAGGACTTGGGAAGACATTGGGACTGCGTTCATTTCGCAGTACAATTACAACTCCCAGCTAAAAATGACTACTCGGGAACTCGAATCCACCAAGATGGAGGCTAAGGAGACCTTCGCGGACTTTGTCAAAAGGTGGAGAGCTAAGGCTGCACAGATGACTGATCGCCCGAGCGAGAAGGACCAGCTCCGTATCATTTCCCGCAACCTTCAACCAGACTACGCCAGGCACTTGGTTCTAGCTCAGGCCTCCGCTAACTTTGAAACCTTCTTCGACTCTGGCCTGGCCATCGAAGATGCTTTGCAGAATGGAATTCTATCCAAAGGCGAATCCTCGCACGCCCCAAAATCAAAACCGCGGGCGTATTCTGGAAACACTAATGCGCTGTTCGGAACAGGGACTTACTCCAGCACGGCAACTGCTGGCACTAATGCCGCTTCCTCCGGCGCTGCTAACCATGTCGTGGATGTCAACCAAGTTCAAAATCCACAGAATAGTCGACCTCGGAATCAACCCCGCAGCTTTTCCGCCATCGAGGCACCTCTATCCTCGGTCTTGGAAAAGTTGGTCAAAACAGGGCATCTGAAGCCCCTGGATCCAACTCCTCTACCCAAGAACCCTTCACCCGGCTTCAAAGCCAACCTTTACTGTGCTTACCATCAAGGAGCGGGTCATCTCACTGACTCCTGCTTTCGCCTCCGCCATGCGATCCAGGATCTTATCGACGATGGCACGCTGGAGACTCCTCCGCCACCTCAGAAACCCAATGTCATTGCCAACTCCCTCCCTAAACACAACGCTGTACCTCATATCAGCCAGATATCTCTCAGCTCCACCCATATCAACCCTAGCTCCACTATATTTAACCCCACTGACTATATAGCCTCAACCGATCGACCCAGGCCCGTCGTGCCTTTCCCGCTCGAGCCATCCACCGAGGTTTCTTACATACAATTGGTTGAAGGCCAAGTTGTTGACGCCAATGCACCTTCGGAACTCTCACAACCCGTTTCACCCCTCTCCGAGGAATCTGTCAGCTCCCTCTTCCATCAGTCAATCCCTGCTGTGCGGATCAATTCTGTCTCGTCACTTGACAGCCCGCACGCAACCATTGCTGGCCCATTTCCTGATCCATATCAGCCTTGGGTGCCTCCCTCAGATAATAACATGCAAGCCACTGGCTGGGCCATAGCAGACCATTGGGACTATGCCGCTCCTCTCCTCAATGAGTGGTCTACCCTTGGAATGGACGGGATTCCTCCACAGACCGGAAATGTCCCCTTCAATCAAGCCTGGTATGATGGCTGGTTGGCCGGTTATGAAGCGGCTTTGCTTGACCCGTTGGACGGTTTTTCCTTAAACATGCTATTCAACCCGATCGAACCTCCAGTTCCCGAAGCGGAATATTACTGGGACCCTGAGCCGACCTGGTTTGCTCCCATGGATGTCGACCCCAACCCTCTGCAAGGCTATGCCACACCGGACTACATGCTTCACTATGCAGAGGATGAGCTTGTCCAGGATGACCCACGGGCATTGGGAGACCATGTTTCCCTCTTTGGTTCAGTCTTTGATTCGGTTTGTGATACTAACCCCGACACTGACCATGACCCTTGTTCCTACATCGTCGATGAAGAAAATCCGCGCCCTCAGGTGCCTTACCCCAACAATAGGGACTGTAGTATCATGGTCACGGACCCCGCTCCGCCTGCTAATCTGTGGGAAGTTAACGACATAGTGGATGTCCAAGTCGGGAATGAGGTCTGGGCTGTCAATCGTACCCTAGCTGACACTGGTCTCTGGGACGTCCCCTTTATTGCAAATCCAGAGCCTGTTGCTGAAGTCGCTGCTGTGAAAGACTTGGGCTTCTGGGATTCCTTACTGATGAAGGATCTGGCTGAAGATTTGGGTTTAGACGTGAAAGTGCCCGTCTCTGCACTGACCGCTGACAAGGGGAAGCGTAAACTGGGAGATGTCCCTGCTGATCTCTGGGATGCGAAGGAAAGTCCTCAACTCGTGCCCTCTTTGGGAAACGTTCACAATGTTACAAGGAGTGGACGGGTTTTTCAGCCTGCTAATCTGCAGGCCGGGAATTCCTCCAATCCCGTTAATCAAAGGAATGAGCCTGTTTCTTTCCCAAAGTCTGCACCTCTTGAGGTATCAGCCGGCAATCCAGTTCCTGATCTAGTTCAACGGCAGCTTGAGCGGATTCCTGCCGCTATTTCCATCTGGGGACTGATCTGTTCGTCCAAGGAGCATCGTCAGAGGCTGTGTCACGCCCTGTCCCGCCTTGAAGTCCAGGCCGACGTTACGCCAGAGGCAATGATATCTCTCATCCTCCCGCCAACCTCCAAGCATACGGTGATCTTCACGGACAAGGATCTGCCAGTTGAAGGAGTCGACCACAATCGCCCTCTGCACATCACCGTCAAGTGTCGAGGACTCTGGGTCCCGACTGTTCTCATTGATAACGGCTCCGCCATCAATGTCAGCCCTCTGAGGGTTGCTTATCGTTTAGGGCTCACCAAGAAGGATCTGACACCTTCCAGTCTGGCTGTCAAGGCGTATGACGGCACCCGTCGCGTGGTCGAGGGTATCTTGAAACTCAAACTCGATGCTGAGGGTTTTGAGATGGACGTGGAATTCCATGTCGTGGACATTCCCGCGACTTTCAATCTTTTGTTGGGCAGGCCATGGCTTCATCGGTCTGACATCATGGCTGTGCCGTCTACCCTCCACCAAAAGGTCATTCTGGGACTACCCACTGGTACTCTAACCATCTGCGGGGATTCAGGCATCCGCCCGCTCAAGGAAGACGGGACTCCTGTTTTGGGGATTCAACACGGTGAAGAAGACGTCGATCTCGGGGGTTTCTCTTTCGATACTTCAGGCATAGTAATGGCCATCAATGTGGACGGGAATTTCCTCATAAGCTCTGTCGCGCTGGACATTATGAGAAGGATGTCTCACTTTCCGGGCATTGGTCTAGGCTCTCGCCGTCAAGGGGTCCCGGAGTTCCCTACTTTTCCTTTCAACGAGGGCCGCCTGGGTTTGGGGTATATTGCTTCTGCCAAAGACGCCAAATGGAGGAAATATATGGGAAAACCTCGGACCCTCTGCAGCGGTCCCAAATTCGTACGTGAAGTCGGGAATGCCGCTTACGCCGGGCAAGCTGAGCCCTTCATTCATTCCGAGACCGGGGAGCTGCTGCCTGGCTTTGAGATTTTCGCTGATGACACCTGGTCCAGCAGCGATGACGAACCAGCAAAGGAAGAATTCAAGAGGAAGCTTAATCAGCTGAGGATTAAGACTGACTGGCTCGGATCCATCGATCAGGGAAATTTGGAGCTGCTATTCCAGGAATTCTCCCAAGTGGGTTTGGCTGGAGAAGCTGAAGAAGCCGAAGTGCTCATGCTCGGGCCCGACGCCCTCGAGGACCCCACCTCCCTCATTGTGAAAGCCAAGGGCTCTTTAAATAATTGCATTTTCAGGCCACACCTGACTTGTATTGACGACACGTCTGAGTCTGAGTCTGAGTCTGAGTCTGAGTCTGAGTCTGTCTCGTCCTCTAAGTCTAGCTCTGAGTCGGAGTTTGTGCCTCTGGGCCCTCCACGTCATAGCTTTTATTTCGAGTTCGACTCTCTTGTACTTGGTGACCCTTCAGGGGCTTGTGAAATGAACGAAGCATCTTCTGACTATTTCAATGATCTTTATATAAACTGTGTCGACCCTGACGATGAGGGGATAGATTTCGATGGGGACATTCCCAAGGAAATCCGTGCCTTCATCGAAAGGGAAGACGAAAGGCATGCTCAGCCATTAAAAGAAGAAATAGTTTCTATAAATTTGAAAGATGAAAATGATCCCCGAATGGTTCAAGTGGGCTCCACACTTTCCCCGGAGGAACATCACGGCTTCAAAGAGCTGCTCACCGAGTTCAGTGACGTTTTTGCATGGTCTCATCGAGATATGCCCGGAATCGATCCCGAGATCGTGGAGCATCACATTCCCTTATTTCCTAATGCCAAGCCTGTGAAACAGAAACTCCGGCGGATGAGGCCAGATTGGGTTCAGAAGATTAAGGAAGAGGTTACCAAGCAGATTGACGCTGGTTTTCTCATGGTCTCTCAGTATCCCACGTGGGTTGCCAACATCGTCCCTGTTCCTAAGAAGAATGGCCAAATCCGAGTTTGCGTTGACTTTCGAGATTTGAACAAAGCGAGCCCCAAAGACGATTTCCCCTTGCCACACATCGATGTGCTTGTAGACAACACTGCGGGGCACGCTTTGCTCTCATTTATGGATGGCTTCTCTGGCTACAATCAAATTCTCATGGCGCCCGAGGACCGCGAGAAAACCACATTCATCACTGAATGGGGGACTTATTGCTACTTGGTCATGCCTTTTGGGTTGAAGAATGCTGGGCCTACTTATCAGCGAGCTGCTACCACTATCCTGCATGATATGATGCACAAAGAAGTCGAGGTATACGTCGATGACATGATCGCCAAATCCAAGACTCGTGAAGGTCATCTTCCTGTACTTAGGAAGTTCTTCGGGAGATTACGAAAGTTCCGTATGCGTCTGAATCCTCAGAAATGCACCTTCGGGGTTACGGCTGGCAAGATGCTCGGTTTCATGATCACTTCTCGTGGGATCGAGGTCGACCCCTCCAAAATCAAAGCGGTCCTCGAGATGAAGCCACCGGATTCTGAAAAGGGAGTGCGAAGCTTTTTGGGAAAGGTACAATTCATCAGCAGATTCATCGCCAAGTTGACACTAACTTGCGAGCCGATGTTTCGTTTATTGAAGAAGAATACTCCGTTTGTTTGGACAGACAAGTGCCAGGCGGCCTTCACCTCCATTCAAGCCTATCTGCAGAACCCTCCGGTTTTGATGCCGCCAGTGCCGGGGAAACCCTTGATACTTTACTTGTCCGTGAATCCTTCCTCTATGGGGTGTTTACTGGCTCAAGAAGGAGGAAAAGGAGTCGAGAAAGCCATTTACTACCTGAGCAAGAAGATGGTTGGCGCTGAAGAGCGCTACACTGCTCTCGAAAAGACGTGTTGGGCTCTTGTTTGGGCATCCAAGAAATTAAGACACTACATGCTGGCTTACCCAGTGAAGTTGATTTCTCGAATGGATCCTCTCAAATACCTGTTTGAGAAACCTGCGCTTACTGGTAAGTTAGCACGTTGGTTGCTATTGCTCGCAGAGTTCGACCTCGAATATGTCACAAGAAAATCCGTCAAAGGGCGCGCAGTCGCCGAATTTCTGGCTGATCATCCCGTCGAGGGGCCAGAGGACTCAGATTTTACGTTTCCTGATGAAGGAGTGATGGCAGTTGTTGAAGACTCCTGGACTCTTTATTTTGACGGGGCAGCCAATCGCAAGGGATACGGGATTGGGGTTTTGCTTATAACCCCCGATGGTGCTCACATTCCGCTTGCATTCAAACTCAATTTCGATGTCACGAACAACCAAGCTGAATATGAGGCCTGCATTGTTGGCATGGAGGCAGCCCTTACGCTCGGTGTTGAAAGGCTTGAAGTTATTGGCGACTCCAACCTTGTCGTTTCTCAGGCCAACGGAGACTGGAAAGTTCGGGAGGACAGATTGAAGCCTTATCACCAAGACTTGGAGGACCTCATTCCTCGTTTCAACAAGGTCACATTCACGCACATCCCTCGGATGAAGAACCAGTTCGCTGACGCTCTAGCGACCCTGGCTTCCATGGTCGAGCTTCCGGTTGGTATCAAGCTTCGTCCTATTCTGATTGAACAGCGGGACTTGCCTGCTTATCAGTATGTCAACACCGTCGATGATGTCGATGACGGCCTACCTTGGTACCACGATATCTGGAACTTCGTCGAAAGCGGTCAGTTTCCGGCCGACGCCACCAAAAAGGATCGGATGGCGCTCCGAAGAATGGCCGCTCAATACATTATCTGCGGCGGGAGACTGTATCGGAGATCTCACTGCGGAATGCATAAGCTCTGTGTCAACGGCGCTGAGGCCATTAAAATCATGGAGGAAATTCACGAAGGAATTTGTGGCCCCCACATGAGCGGGGTCATGCTTGCTAGGAAAATCTTACGACAGGGATACTTTTGGTCTACCATGGAGTCCCAGTGTGTGGATTATGTACGCCGTTGCCATAGGTGTCAAATCCATGCCAATCTCATGCACGTCCCTCCTTCCAAACTGTTTGGCATGACATCGCCTTGGCCGTTCTCCGTTTGGGGCATCGATGTTATCGGCATGATCAAGCCTTCTGCTTCGAACGGGCATCGATTCATTCTGGTGGCAATAGATTACTTCACCAAGTGGATCGAGGCTGAATCTTACAAGACCCTGACAGCGGTTCAGGTTGCTCAGTTTATCCGGAAGAACATCATCTATCGATATGGGGTTCCGCAGGCGTTTGTTTCTGACAATGGGGTCCACTTCAAAGGCAGGGTGTTGGAGCTTTTCGAAGAATTCCAAATCCAGGTTCATCACTCAACAGTCTATCGCCCTCAGACGAATGGGGCGGTTGAAGCGGCCAACAAGAACATCGAGACTATTATCAAGAAATCCGCGGAGTCCGCCAGGGACTGGCACGAACAGCTGCCTCTAGCTCTTTGGGGGTACCGCACGTCAATTCGAACATCAACGGGGGCCACCCCTTTTTCTCTGGTTTACGGGATGGAAGCTGTCCTTCCCATCGAGCTGGAAGTACCAACTTTGAGGATCATGGCTGAATGTGAACTCACGGAGTCCGAATGGCTTAGCGGGAGGTTTGTCGAACTCATGCTCTTTGACGAGAGAAGGCTCCGTGCCTTGTATCACGTTCAGGGATATCAACGCAGGATTGCTCGGGCATTCAACAAGAAAGTGAAGTCTCGTGACTTGGCTGAAGGGGACATGGTTACAAAGGAAATCCGGGCTCCCATCTTCGATCTACGTGGCAAGTTCCGCCCGAAGCGCGCGGGACCTTACATTATCAAGACCATCCTCTCGGGTGGAGCAGCTCAGCTCATCGATTTAGACGGCAACGAGTTCAACACTCTGGTCAACCTGGATCAGCTTAAACGTTACTACCCTTGAGAGAAGCTCGTTGGGCCGAAAACCACAAGGGTGGGCGGTCCCAAGCAAAAATTAGAGCAAGCCTGCTAGACTGAAAACCCAAGGGGGCAGTTTAGGCAAAAATAAATAGGCATTCAATCAAAAGCTCGCTAGGCTGGAAACCCACAGGGGCAGTCCTAGGCAAAATTTAGAGCGCGAAAGGAGAGCCAAAACACTCGAGCGAACCATAGCCTGAACTACGTTTTGACCTGATTCCCTAGCTTGGGATACGTAGGCAGTCTCTCTTTGGGACTCGGTCATACCCTGTCGAACCATAGCCTGAACTACGTTTTGACATGTTTCCCTAGCTTGGGATACGTAGGCAATCTCTCTGTGAGATTCGGTCACGATCAATCAACTCGATCCAGGTTTTCCATTCCGGAGTGTGCCTCAACATTCAATGTGGCGTTCAACACTTGGACCAAAGAAGGGAAAATTCTTAATATTTCACCTTTATTCAAAACTATTACTTCTTTTACATAGGCTGAGCAGAGCCCCAAGAAAAACAGTAAAGCATCAAAAACAGAACGAAATGCTAAGAGGCCCTCACGGGCTCGCAGCTTATTCTAGGTCATTGGATTTGTGTCAGGAGTCAGTCTGCGTTTTGTCTGCTTTCGATCTCGGCTCTTAACCATACCACATAGCGATGTTTGAGTCTTGTGCTAAAGTCGTCTTCTGCTCCTCCGAGTTCTCTCAAACCCCAGTTGTGTTCATACCCTGCCAAATGTTGGGACGTAAAAGCTGGAATGTGGAAGTCTTCTATCCCAGCTCGATGGAAGCCTTGGCTCATGCCCAGTTGCCGCAAGATACGACCTGGAATGTAGAACGTGAAACTGGACAGCCCAGCAATCACCATTCTCTCGAAACCTGCAGAGTGCAGAGCCATATCCGGGATGTTCAAGGCCCTGTGCCGCCAAACGATCTCGCGCGGAGACATCTCTCTCATGAAGGCGTACCACTCCTCCTCAGACATTTCTGGATACAGCATCCCCCTTTGATGCACCCGCCCGGGCAGACGGGGCCAATCCACTTCAGGAGCTGAGATTAGTCCGAGCTTGTCACATAGCCACAACTGCATGAGCGAAGAGACAAGTAAGGAGCCACGTAAGCCTGAGCGAAAGAAAACCAGTAAGAAACTACCATACAGCCTTAGCCAAGAGTCGAGGTAAAAGCAGACTGTGCGAAAACCGGAAAAAGGTGAGCTGAGTGAGAATTCACCTGTAACAGGATTGGACTGCCGCCGAATGTGTTTGTCTGACCTGTGGCTATCAAATCCAAACCAATGAGTGTCTCAGCAAGCACCAAAGGCGCCACGTTCTTCCGAGCGCCCATCTCCGCAGCCACGTGTACCAACGAGGAGTCAGGCCGTCCATACGGAGACACCAGCAGGTACGCGGCCAGTATGCCAACTGACATGGCGAATCGACGTCGAGACTGCAGAACCGTATCCGCTGGATCGCCGTCAGGCCCGTACCATTCCATTAGGCGCGCAATGTTTATTTGTCCGCCGATTAACAGGCCCTCCGCTGCACCTTGGGAAATGTTTAGACGCGTCTTCAACAGCCTTGACATGCTTTGCCTATAAGGTGGCACGACGATCACACTCGAAGCGAAGCCTTGGAGATATGCTTGGAATTCTTCAACAGTCGGGCACAACTCGTTGTCCCCAAACCGGAACACGTGGACGTCCCGGTCCCAAAACTGCAGGGCTGCTCTCAGAATTTCGGGGCGGAGCCTTACGCTTTTTAAGAAGCGAAACGCCGCCAACCCGTGGGAACGGAAGCATAGCCAATCGCTCGCGACAAATTCTTCGAGCCACGAGCTGATTAAGGTAGGGAGATGATTTGCCATTTGGGGAACAGTGCTAGAGGTTTCCCACGGAGGCACACCTTTCATTCAGGGGCTCATCCCTCTTTATAAGCCAAGGAAGGAAGCATACCTTTCCTACTTGATGAGGTGGCCTTGCAAGGTGTCCCCCTACTCACTAAAGATCAAGGGAACATCTCTGGGGAAAGCCAGGAACCCCTGCAACGCCCAGGCTGGCTGACAAGGTCTGCCACCCTTCTTTTATCCGAATGAGTCAAAGCTGGCTACTGCAACAGGGTTTATCCATCGCGCGATGGTCCCGGAGTGTCGCGCGACTGTTTTTATTCGCGCGATGGTTTGGATTGCTCGCGCGAGGGTTCAGTTCAATTCGACACAGCAAGGTAGGCTACTGCCCTTTTGGGGATATTTTCCGGATTTTGACCCGGGCCAGATTTTGAAATTCTGATGCTTCCAGTAGGTCATTATGGGTGTTTATGACTACGTCGAAGCGTTGTTTGTTCAAATTACGCGTTCAATGACGAGGTCGGTCCCTCGAAGGAATAAGCGCCGGATAATTCAAAGGTTTTTATTTAACCGGTCAAGCCGGGCAAGGTGGCTTACAATTTACAGAGCAAGTACTGAAAGGCGGAGCCTATTGGCCTTACTAATTACAATTTGTTCTCCCACGAGATTCAGAAATATCCCCTCAGTCTCGCCTCAACTTCAACACGGAGCCATCTTACGTAGCGCTTTTCCAGCCACGTTCTGAAATCTGGAACTGATTCCTTCAACGTCCTATCGCCCCAGTTGTCTCTGTGGCAGCGCAAATCCCAGGAAGTAAACACGGGGATGTCAAAGTCTTCCGCCCCGTACCGCTTGTATCCTTGGCTCCTTCCCAGCTGGCGGAGCGTACGCCCAGGAATGTAAAAGGTGAAGCTCGTCAGGCCGGCGAGTATTACTCTCTTGTATCCCGCCGATTTGAGCGTCATTGCTGGGAGGTTTAACCAGAGGCACCTCCAGACTATATCTTCGGAATGCAGATCATTCAGGTAGGCAAACCATATCTCCACCGGCAAGTCGGGGAATATCATCGGCCTCGCGACCAACAATCTGGGAAACTCTTCAAAGCCGGCCTCTGGCTCTTCCAAAACCCCGATTTTGTCTGCCAGCCAAAGCTACATGAGAACGGAGGATGAGTCAGAAATCAAATACAACCCAAGCGTTTGGATTAAAACCGAAAACGCGAGAAATTATGTCAAACGGGGATTTACCTGGAGCAAGATAGGACATCCGCTGAAAGAGTCGGCTTGCCCAAGTTTCAGCATGTCCAAACCCAGAAGTGTCTCCGCCAGGACCACGGGCATGATGTTCCTCCCGTTATCCATTTGCAAGGCAATGCTCACCAACTTGGGATTTACCCCTCCATCAACGGGAACCAGCATATACGCGGCCAGTGCGCATATAGACAGGACGAAGCGTCGTTGAGATTCCCCGACATAGTCTCCTAGACCGGCCTCCGGGCCGTACAGCTCGATCAGGCGGAGAATGTTGAGCTCGCCGTTTCGAATAATGCTGTTTGTCACCGCCACCGGAATATTGAGTTTTTCCCGCAGAATTTGCCCCATGTCCTCATGAACGGGCGGCACGGCAAGAATGTCTAGATTGGCAAACCCCGGGGCGTATGCCTGAAACTCTTCTATCGTGGGGCACATTTCATCTTCCCGGAACCGGAAGACGTGCACAACAGGATCCCAGAAAGGCAACGCGGCTTGAATGAGTTCGACGCATGGTCGAGCAAACCGGAGATCCCGGATTGAGAATAAACAGCGAGACCTGGGACTTTCCCAATTTATGGTTTCCTCCCTCATTAGCCAAGGATCAAGGGCTTCCATTAGTGAATCTCCCATCTTAGTTAAGTTGAGAAAAGGGTGTGTAATTCATTATGTCTAAAAAAAAAATCTTGCTTCAAATAGCCAAGGAGTTGGTGAGACCAAGGCATAGGTGTCCTACCACCTTGCATGGCAGAACAGCCTTCCTTCTGCAAGCCCAGAACAGCTTTCAAGACGTGGAAGTTATGAACAGCCCCATGCCAATAATTTGGTCAAACAAAGGCTGCTCAGCAGGAGTTGACTCTCGCGCGGCATTCAAATATCATCGCGCGACACATGTCTCTCGCGCGACAGTTACAAACCATCGCGCGATGGTCTATCTGCAGTTTTGACAGATTGCAGCAGCTACTGATCTGTTTTAGTCACTTTCCATTCCTGGGGTCTTTTGGGACTTTTGGTGTTCCCAGCAGGTCATTATAGGCTTATGTGATTGTATCCAAGCATCGGATCCCGAATGCCATGCTCGATGAAGTTTTTGGACACTTGGGGACCCGTTCCAAGTTCGAACCCGGGTTTCGGAGGTCCGAAACTCGTTCTGGCGTTTCTAGCCTATTTTGGTCATGCCATACGAGTCATTTGGACCTTAAGTGACTGTATGGAGGTGTCGGTTTCAGTCCGGGACATAAGTGAGTCATTTTTCGATGTTTTATACCATTTTTGCGTTATTTCGAACATTCTTCGGTATAAGTCCATTTTTGAGACGTTTCGTTCAAGTTTGTCAATCGGCGCAGGCCATGTTGGCCACCATTTATCGGCTGAAAGTGTCATTTTCGCCCCTCCCAAGGTGTCGTGAGTTTTGGCGTACAATACCCAAAATTTCATTGTTTCCCGTATCCTCGTATCCTGATTGTGTCTTAGGATATATCGTCTCTTTTCTTTCAGAGCTAGGCCATTTTATACACTCATACGTGTCTGTGTTTAGTCTCGATGTGTTGACAATGCAAGTTTGGTATTAGTGGCGGGTTTTACTGATTCTTATGCACAATGAGAAGCTATAAAGCTTTAAAATGCAACTTTTATGTACTAAACCATTATCTATCCATCTCAAAAGTAAAAGGGGAACTACTGTATCTCTGGCCCTCGGCCGATCAAAGCTACCCAGTCAAAACAGGGCACATGCGCCCACCAATCAAAAAGAGGCACGCAGGCTCTCGAAATGTCTGTCCATCAAAAGGCTATCTACTTGGGCACGCAGGCCCTAAATCAAAAGCAAAAAGAAGGGTAACGGAGGTCTCGTCAGCACTCCTCAGGTCCCTCGTCATCACTGTCTGAAGTACCGTGCAGCTCCCGAGGATCGTCCCTATACCTCGGATCGTCGATGGAGTCGTCAGAGCCACTGCTGGTGGACGAGTGCTCCTCGTCCTCTTCCTCTGCCCCTTCTTCCTCCTCTCCTTCCTCGTCCTCGGAAGTCGGACTCATGACCAGTCTCGGTCTCCGAGCTGGGCCCGGCTTCTCCAATGTCGGTTTCTCGCGCCTCTTCAGCTGGTACCGAAGCTCAGCTTGCCTCGCGGCCTGCTTGGCTTCCTCCTCGCGTGCACGCGCTGTCTGTAAACCCCTCGTCTGTCGCCGCGTGGTGGTAACCGGAGGCGTGGATTTCCGTGCCACCACCTCTTTCGGTGGCGGATCTCGCGCACTCTTCCGCCTGGGATTCCTCTTCCCCTCCACCTGCATTATCATTGCATTTTAAAGCATCAGTATCTATTGCACATATTGTGTTTCTGTATTGAAAACAGGTACATCTATCAAGCTATCAAAACAGGAATGTATCGAAAGCAGGAATGTATCGAAAGCTGAAATGTATCGTTTCATACCTGAGTCCTCTGAAAGACGGCTGGCTGAGTCGGCTGTGACGTCGGTGCCTGGTACTGCAACTCCAGTGGCGTGCCGCTCGCTGCCTTTCTCACTGCATTCTCCAACGCCAGCATGCGTCGAACGGCTTCATTCACCCACTCAATTGGCACCTGCATGCAATTCAAGTTCATCAGACTGTTCAGCAGATAATTCAAGCAGTTAAAGTTCAAAAGTAATATTGGAAGCTGATTCTTACCGACACGGTCACAGGAGCAGGCTCTGTTCTCGCAGGCGCTAACTGAAACTCTGCGGGATTCCCCTGACTATCAACGACGGGAATCCTCCACAGCAGCGCAGGAAGTCCGCCAACTGCCGGTCTGCTCGAGGCTCGCCGGGCCTGGCCCTCCCCTCCTCTCCGTCCCTCTCCGGCTGCCCTCCTCTCTTCAGCGGCCCCTGCGGCCTGGCCTCGCGCCTCTCTCCGGCTACGGACCCCCAATGGACCCGCCAGGAAGTCCCGCTGGTAGACTGCATAGTCTCTACCAGGGCGCAGGTATTGCCCAAGATCAGTATCCGGCCGCGTGTACCTCTCCAGCTCGGCCCGTGTGTACTCTCCTGTGTGTGAAACTCGGGGTGGTAGCGGCCCTGGCACCCAGAACTCAGGATAACCAAGTGACTGGCGCGTCACTCGGTCTCCCAAGTACCACTGCCAGCCAAAGGCAGACTCCAACAACACCCTGCTGGCCGTGACCGCTCTGCTCCTGGCCAGGTACTCTGGCTCTGGCCCCGCCCTTCTCCAGGGATCCCAATTGACCTGCGAGTCAATACAAACGGGCGATGCAAGCAATTGTTCAGCGACAGCATTAAAGCAGTGAAACGAATACATGTCTAATGCTTGTGATTGTGTGTTCATACCTGTGAGGCCCTGAGCTCGTCCAAGTACAGCCTGAAGGCGTTGAGCCCGCCTCTCCCTTCCTTCCTTCCCATGCTCTCCTTGCTCCACTTCAGCGCGCGAGGGAGAGCACTCAAGTCGGGATGCTTGCACTCTGGTGGGTACATCCGCAAGACCTCGTAAGCCCAAAGCTACAATGTTTAGACAAGTTCAAACTTTAGTCAAGGCATAAGCATATAGTATTTGAAGTCAAAGCAGTCAAGCGAACTGAACAACGGACGAGCATAATCAAATTGTGTTTAAAAGAGTTAGAACTGTACCTCCCACACCCTCCAGTAGCCAGCTGTGCTCTTTCCCGTCCTCGACGAGTCACCAAAAAAGAGGTAGGCCGTCCCGAGAGCTGCTCCGCCCCAGTCAAAGCGCGAGGCTGTCCTCAAGTCCCTCAACGCTGGCAAGTACGACAGGTGCACGTTGCTCCGCCTGTTCGGGTACAGCGTGGCACCGAACAGGTATAGCAGAAACGCCCGGGCCATTTGCTCCGCCTCCCGGTCACTCGACACCTCCTCTTTCAGGTAGCCCTTGAACTGGTCGTACCTCGCCATCCCTCCCTCTACCTTGGGCATTCTGCCCAGAAACCACTCCAAAGCAGCTCGATCCTCTTGGATCCCTGAGTCAAACGGGATGGGCTCGCCCCCGACCCTCAGCCCTGTGATCGCTGCAAAGTCAGCAGGCGTCACTGTCATCTCCCCGGGAGGTAGGTGGAAGGTATTGGTGGTATCCCTCCACCTCTCAGCAAGTGCAATGAGGACGGCATGGTCAATCCTCACTGGGGTCAAAGTCCGCACGAACTCCCCAAAGCCCGCCTCGTCTACCAGCCGCCTTACTCTTGCCGGCAGCCCCTCATACAGCCGCAAGGACGCACACGCGCCCCCGAAACCGCGAAGGTCTCTCTGTTCAGCTCCAGCCTGTTCCAGATACCAAGACAAGCAGCAAATGGACCGTCAGTACACGGGAAGTTCGTTCTCAAGTTCTAGATAATCAATGAAGCCTACGACAGATGGTTGGTTCAAGTTATTATGCATTGGGCCTATATTGCAGAAATACGTGGCTTTGGCATGCCTTGGTTTGCAAGATCATCCATGTAATTCTAAATTCAAGCATGTCTTAAGCAAATATCGAACGAGGACTATCAAAGTACGAATGTCAAAATCAAATTACGAAGGGTGTTTTCTGGGAATATACCTCTCTCCATGTCGCTGCAATGTGGGCCCGGGGATCCCTCAACACCAACTCGTCATCATAGTCCCTCCGCAACGGTACGCGGGCTGCAACGCCCGACGGAACGAAGAGGTGCGGCGTGGGAAGCACGTATGCCTCCGCTGAAAAGCCCGGCCGACTCATGTTCTTCGCCTCCTCCACGGCCGACACCCTAGGCCCCTGCGCCTCAACTCGAGCTCTCTCCTCGGCCTCTGCGTCTCTCAGAAGCTCCTCTCTCTCCAGTCTCTCTCTCTCGGATCGCTCTGCCGCCTCTGATGCAGCGACGGTCCTTGCCCGGTCTTCTTTGGCTCTCAAAACTATTTCCCCGACCAAGGGGTTATCCTCCAACAGTTTCGCCAACATTTCATCTGGAAGGTGTTCGGCGACATCGTACTTCGTAATCGGCACGTGTCTCGACGACGTGGCCGCGGTCGACTCCGGCCTAAACAACACATCCTCCTCCCGGATCTCAACCTGAGGCACCATGGTCTCCTCCTCCGCGTCGACAACGCTTTTACCCTTCGCCGAATCCCTCGGCAAGGACCCGGATGGCTCAACAGTGTCATCTTTCCCCCCACTGCCACTACCTTCTCCAGCATCAACCATCGCGCGAGGCTCCTCCTCTGTCGCGCGATGGTGCTCTCCAGCATCAAGATCCCCGGCGTCTCCTGAACTCACTCCGGTCACCACCGACCCTTCTACGGCCACGCCCGGATCTAACCGCTCGACGACAGCCTCTACGGCCTCCGGCTCAACGGTCGCGCGAGCCTCTGGCTCTGTCGCGCGACTCTCGTCGCCACCAACAGTCGCCTGCTTGCGACCCTCTTCGCCATCTCCGCCGCCTGCAACCGTTGCACCGGCCCCTGCGGTGGCCTCCTCTGGTCTTTGATCCCCTGGTTCTACGACCACGGGACCTCCTCGGTCTTCCGACCGATCAACAACTTCATCACCATCGCCCCCGCCACCGTGGTCTGCCATGGCTGACCGATCAAGGTTGGGTTTGGATGATTTCGTGGGTGAGATCGAAGTTTGAAGAAGTTTGGGAGGAGAGACGAGAGTTTGAGAGAGTTTCAAACTTTTGAAACTGTTCCGTTACTGTTTCTGTAACCCCCGCGGGGTTTTAAACGAATGGAACAGGTTTGGGCCGGGTCTGGGCCTGTTTAGACCCAAGCCCTAACTTCGGACCCTCGCGCGACAGTTGACGAGTGTCGCGCGACACTATGTTTGGGCCTCAGGCCCAATCCAGGTTTTGGGTCCGGCCCAATCTCAATTACACCCTTTTTTTTTGGGTCCACGACGTGTTGATATGTTGCCAATAAATTTGAGGGTCATTTTCGGAAGCTTTGCCTTCAGACCTGAAGAATTTGATATCCTCAGCGGCGATCTATCCGTCCCATCAAACAGCGACGATCCATCCGTCCGATCAATCAAATCAGCGACGATCTATCCGTCCGATCGATCAACAGTGACGATCCATCCGTCCGATCAATCCACAGCGACGATCTATCCGTCCCATCAAACAGCGACGATCCATCCGTCCGATCAATCAAATCAGCGACGATCTATCCGTCCGATCGATCAACAGTGACGATCTATCCGTCCGATCAATCCACAGTGACGATCTATCCGTCCGATCAATGAGCGACGATCCATCCGTCCGATCAATCCGCAGCGACGATCTATCTGTCCCATCAAACAGCGACGATCCATCCGTCCGATCAATCAAATCAGCGACGATCCATCCGTCCGATCAATCAAATCAGCGACGATCTATCCGTCCGATCAATCTGCAGCGACGATCTATCCGTCCGATCAAATCAGTGACGATCTATCCGTCTGATCAATCAGTGACGATCTATCCGTCCGATCTTCAATTCCCCCTTGGTGCACGGTATTTTTATATACTCGTCTGCATTTTCCATTTAATCGGCTTTTGGGCGGATTCGGTGGGTGTCTAGAAATCTTTGACGTTACCCGTACCAGTCAATGGTGCTCCGCGTGCCGTCAAAGAGGGACTACTGTAGACACCCCAATCTGGGTCTCCCAATCGTTTTACTTATTTTTACGATTTTCTTGTTTCCCCGATGATGAAATCGGATCAAACAGAGCTTGGATTGGAATTGGATTAGGCTTGGAGCATTTAGGAACCTCGCTTGAACCTTTCAAACCCTTCTGAACCTTCAGTCAAACCCTAAGACCAGAGTTGACCCTCGCGCGAGTCTTCTTTCCCCTCGCGCGATACTCAGCCTGCCACGTGTAGTCAAAGTCAAACTGTTGACTGTTTGACCCTCGCGCGACACTCATGGACCCTCGCGCGATGGTTCCCACCTGTCCCTTTCACAGAATCCAGCTGGACTGGTGATGATTGCTTGGCACATGGGTTCCCATGGGCTGGAACCCCGTTCTCCTCAGCTGAACGACGTGCTGGCAGGTCCTAGCCCCATGCAAACTCCCACCCACTCTCTCACCTTGTTGGCTAGCCTTACAACCAAGTTGTGACCAGCCTTAGTGGCTGGTCCTAAGGGTTTGTTTGGCCCCTAACCAAGCCTTGCTCTCCCCCTATAAATACCCCCATTGGTCTTCCATGTTAAGGGTTCCAAAAAATTGCTTAAGGGTTTCATTACTCCCTTCACAAATCCTACACTAGCTAGCACAAAGTTCACTAACCCCAAACCACCTCCTAATCTTCTGAACTTAGTGTGTTCATACACACTTGGTTGCAAGGCCACACCAATCAATCCAATCCATTTCCCAAACCCTTTCCAAGCAAAGGTATAACACTTAAGCTGTTTCTGTTTTGGTCCCTGAGGGGGGCTGACAGGGCCAAGGCTGGTAATCAATACCATGCCCTGGTCCTAAAGCCAGCAAAGTTACAAGAAATCGTGGCAGCCACACCCTCGCGCGACGGTCCCCTTTACTCGCGCGACACTTGTGTCAGCAAGAGAATGGACCTCGTGGGGAAGGGAAGCTAGCCCTTTTCTGTTTTACAGCATGTTTATGTTTGTTGCATCTTATTTTGATTTTTAGATCACTGTTATGCATGCAAAACAAAATACAGTAGCTTGTTTATTTGCTTTAAATAGTTAGGAATGCCTTTGGGATCCCCTGAACCTGTTTCAGGACCCAAACATGCAAAGCAATTCCTGGAAGTCCAGTCAGGAGTGTCGCGCGAGATTCAAGCTCTGTCGCGCGACAGTTCTCTGATTTCCATGGGTGGCCCTTGCATGGGCAACTAGGCCCTTGGCCTCTGTTTTGATACCCCCACTGTTTAGGGGTTGTATTTTATCTCATTTGGCTCCTGTTTGGAGTATGGTGTAATAATTAGTATTTTCAGCCTTCCCATAAACTGCTTGGTTTGCTTCCTGGGTGTGCACTGGTCCTTCCAGAGCCCAGAAGGGAATGATTTAGGGGCTGTGGTGAGATGACATACTCGCGCGAGAGTCAGTGTGTCTCGCGCGATGGTTGACTTGCATGCAGATCTGTCCAGGCATGCAAGTTGGTCATCGTGCAAGACAAATCTGCCCCGAGCCTGGTTTTGGCATCTGATCGCTATCTCAAGGTCATTCCACTTATTATTCGTCAATACTATCCATCCATGCCATTATTTGATCACATCTTGCAAAGTGCTACAGTTTTAATCCCCGATTAACTGTTCCCCCGCCCTAATTGGCTAAAATCAATTAAAAGAGGAAGAATCACAATTGTTTTCATAAAAACGCCTAAGTAGAGACCGATCTCCGGATTGGGCGAGAGGGGTGCCATAAAACCCTTCCCCTCTCGTAACCTGGCTCCCGAACCCAGATATGGTTATGACGGACTGGTTTCCTTCACTTTTCAAAATCAAACAGCGCGGCAGGTGCTTCGAAATACGGTTCCTTGAGTGTCGGACCTTCAAAACTCAAGTGGCGACTCTGTATTTTTGAGCGCTTGCCACCGGCGCTCGCGCTCCCTCGATTTTCAAAAAAAGGCCGCAATGGCGAAAGGAACGGAATCCTTTTTCCGAGGGCATGCTGCCCACACGAACGAAGTACTTTCCTTGGGATCCAAACGAAGTACTTTCCTTGGGGGTCCGAACGATGGAAGCCACCCATGCGAATTTACTTTCGTGTTATGTTTACCCATAGGAGCCCCCCTGTCTTAGTGTATTACCGAAGTGAGGGAAAACACTAAGGCAGGAAAGTGGGTAACAATGGAGAACCGAGGCTAAGAGGATTTCGCCACAATCGTGTATCCGAACGGTCGTAGGGCGAGATAGTATACCCAGTTAACCGAGTGTTTCATCCGAAGAAATAATTATGCAAGAATATGAAATTTCTATTAATAAAGGCGCCCGAGGGCTTACATTCCGAAGAGAGGTAAAAACGAAACAAGAAATCAACAAACAGGGGGGGGGAGATCCACCGAAGCTACCCATGGAACTTTCGAAGTTTTTGGGCGTTCCAGGGGTTTGCAATCGGTGTTCCATCCATTTCGGCCAGTTTGTAAACGCCGTGACCAATCTTTTGAACTACTCGGTAGGGGCCTTCATAGGGATCTTTGAATTTTGTCAACTTTTTTGCCTCGACAACCATCCGAAGGACCAGGTCTCCGACATTAAATGGCCGAGCCCGAACGTTTTTGTTGTATCCCCGAGCAACTTCTTGCTGATACGCTGCGTGCCGAAGATTGGCATTATCCCGAAGCTCCTCGGCGAAATCCAACTCTGCTCCGACTAGAGCATTGTTGTCTACGGGATTGAAGTTTTCTGACCGAAGCGTAGAGATAAGAGTCGAGAGGGGCAAGACCGCCTCCATGCCATAGACCATGGAAAATGGTGTTCGGCCAGTGGATCGCCGATGGGTGGTGCGGTAACTCCATAAAACCTGGGGTAGCTCATCAACCCATTTACCAAGCTTACGATCCAAACGACGCTTCAGCCCCCGAGTAATGGCCTTATTTGAAGCTTCGGCCTGGCCATTTCCTTGGGGGTAAGCGACGGATGATGTATGGATGGTGATATGATGCTCTCGGTAGAAGTTCTGGATCGCCGAAGCAACAAACTGAGAGCCGTTATCCGAAAGAATAGCGTAGGGCACGCCGAACCTGGAAATGATGTTTTTCCAAATGAAGCGTTCGACATCCCCAGCCGTAGTCTTTACCAAGGGAGAAGCTTCGACCCACTTTGTGAACAGATCGGTGGCAGTGAGCATGTACTCGAATCCCCCGAGCGCCTTCGGCAGCTTTCCCACTATATCAAAGCCCCAAACAGCGAACGGCGAAGGACTGGTGATCATCTTAAGAGGAAAGGCTGGCTGGTGGGGAATGGAGGCATGCTTCTGACATCGAACGCAGCGTTTCACGTACTCCTCAGATTGTTTAACCATCTTAGGCCACCAATAACCCTGTGTCAACGCCCGTTGTGCCATCGTTCGGCCACCCGAGTGACCTCCACAACTCCCCGAGTGAAGCTCATCAAAAATACTCTGAACTTGGTCTTCATGCACGACGCGCAAATCCGGACCAATGAACGTTCGGCGGTATAGATTTCCATTTGGATCGAGGAAGTAGTTAGCCGCTCGGCAGCGAATCTTGTGAGCCTCTTTCTTGTTTTCAGGGAGGGTTTGGTGCCTGAGATAGGCGACGATGGGGTCCAACAGACTTGGACCGAAGGTGATTGCGTTAACCGAGCAAGAGACGGGTTCGAAGCTCGGGGAATCGATTTCATCAAAAATAATTGTTCGGCCACCTGAAGTTCGGTAAACCGAGGTAAGACCAGCTAGAGCGTCTGCGTGTGCGTTATGTTCCCGTGCAATCCATTCTATCTCGACGCGCCCAAACTGTTTCAGCAAAGTGAGGACATAACTGACGTAGGCGTTCATCCGTTCATCATTGGCCTGGTAATCGTCGTTTAGGTGGCCCACAATTAGTCTGGAGTCACAGAAGACGTGGACCGAGTCGGCTTCCATCCGAATGGCGAGCTTCAACCCAGCGATGAGAGCCTCGTATTCGGCTTCGTTATTCGTCGCCGGATAGCCAATGGTGACCGAGCTCTCGTGGACTGTCCCGGCCGGAGACACGAGCACAATACCGGCCCCAGCCCCGTTGATGTTCGAGGCTCCGTCAACCGTCATCCTCCAGGCGTCTCCAGAAAATAACTTCCATTCTTTCCTCGGCCTTTTTGTTCCCAAAGTAAACCGTGCCCGAAGAGACTCGGGAGGTGGGTTGTTCCATTCAACAAATTCCTCTTCCTTCGCAATCCGAGCTTCCTCAGCAGCAGCTGCTAAGGTGTTTTCCTCGTCCTTCAGTCCAGGTGTTAGTTCGGCGAAAAAGTCAGCCAAAACTTGGCCCTTGATTGCTGTTCTTGGCTCGAACTGAATGTCATAATTGGCGAGGTCTTGGGAGAATTTCAAGATCCTGCTGGAGGAGGTGGTTTTCCGAAGGACAGCCTTGAGAGGAAACTCAGTGAGGACCACAATCCTATGGCATTGGAAGTAGGGCATAAGGCTCGTTTTGGCAGAAACGAGCGCTAGAGCCAACTTCTCCATAGGCAAGTACCTCGTCTGGGAGTCCGTCATCGTCTTGCTCGTAAAGAAAATCGGCAAGTGGTCCATTCCTTCTTTCCGAACGAGTACAGCGCTCGTCGCATGATCCGAAACAGCTAGGTATAGATACAGGTCTTCGTCGGGCTCGGGAGTGACGAGGAGTGGAGCGTGGGAAAGATAGTCCTTTAAGGATTGCAAGGCCTGCTCACACTCCTCAGTCCACTCAAACCTGCGCCGACTGGTTTTGATGGCTTGGAAGAAGGGCCTACAAAGGTCACTTGAGCGTCGGATAAATCTGTTTAATGCTGCGACCATCCCCGTCAGTCGTTGAACCTCTTTGATTGTAGTTGGGGCCCGGAGGTTTTGCACGGCGGTAAGCTGGGTTGGGTCAGCTTCTATCCCTCGGCGGCTGACTATGTACCCGAGGAATTTACCCGAGCCCACGCCGAAGGCACATTTCTCTGCGTTGAGGCGTAGGCGGTATTCCTTGAGGATGTCAAAGATCTCACCTAGATCCCGAAGATGGTCAGTGCCGAGCTTGCTCTTGCACACCATGTCGTCAATGTATGCTTCCAGGGTTTTGCCGAGCTTGGGGAGGAACATGTTAGTGATTGTTCGTTGAAAGGTCGCCCCGGCATTCTTCAATCCGAAGGGAACGACGTTGTAACAAAACGTCCCTCGGAGAGAAATGAACGCCGTCTTCTCTTGATCATCTTTGGCAAGGGCGATCTGATGATAGCCCCGGTATGCATTCATGAAGCTCAGACGCTCGTACCCAGCCGTCGCATCCACCATCTGCTCTATCCGAGGAAGGGGGAACCGATCCATTGGACAAGCATCGTTGAGGTTGGTGTAGTCGACGCAGACCCTGAGCTTTCCATTTTTCTTCGGAACAACGACGGGGTTAGCGAGCCAAGTTGGGTACAATATCTCCCGAATGGCTCCAGCTTCCAGCAGTTGATCCACTTCGGCCATGACCGCCTCTACATGCGAGGCAGCCGAGCGACGAACCTTCTGAACCACGGGACGTCTGTTCGGATCCACGTTAAGTGAGTGAGAGGCGAAGGACGGGTCCACCCCGGGCATTTCCTGAGGAGTCCAAGCGAATACTTCCATGTTTGCTTTCAAGAAATTGAACATGTCCATACGCTCGGACTCACTCAAGGAGCTGCCGACGAGGAAGTACCTTCCCCCATCTTCGGTTATCGGCATCCTTATGAGCTCTTCAGCTGACCTCTCCTCGGCAGGTAACCCCACCTCCTCGGGCTCAGGGATGTTCGCCCTTTCAACACATTGTACTTCTAGAAAGCTCCGTTCGTTAGTCACCGTGCTGACGTAACATTTCTTGGACTGGATTTGGTCTCCCCGAAGGCTCTCCTGCCTTCCATTCCAACCAATGAATTTCATAACCTGGTGGAGGGTAGAGGCGACCGCCTTCATTCCGTGTAGCCAGGTTCGACCGAGGATGATGTTGTAGGGGCTAGGAGAGCTCACCACCACAAATTCGACATCGATCACTCGGGAGCCGGCTCGCACAGGAAGAGTGATCAGCCCCTGAGGCCACACAGGTGCTCCAGTGAAGCTAACGAGGGGTGTGCTTGCTGTCCGAAGCTGGTTCGGGCTGAGACCGAGGCTTTTAAAAGTAGAGTAGAACATCACTTCTGCCGAGCTTCCCTGGTCCACCAATACTCGTTGGACTTTGGAGGGGCCAACCGTTACCGAGACGACCAGGGCGTCGGTGTGAGGCATTTGGACCCCCTGCAAATCTTCGGAAGTGAAGGTTAGCGGGCCATCAAGGCTTGGATCGACCCACTTTCTCTTCGGTGAGATTCCCACGTTGCAGACCGCCAAGGCAGCAACGGCTTTGTCTATTTCAGAATGTAGCTCGGCCGCTCTTCCCTCGGATACAATGCCTTGAATGACTCCAACTAGATTTCCTGCCTGAAGAGGCGGAGGAGGGGGCAGTGGATTTCGCCGAAGGTCGATCCACTGATTGAGGTGCCCTTCTGCCACGAGCTCCTCAAGATGGCGTTTGAATGGTTGGCACCGGGTGGTGTAATGGCCACGCTCCTTGTGGTACGAACACATCCCAGCGCCACTGCCCGCTGTTCCTAAGAGTCCCGTTGGCCAAACGAAGAACGGCTTTTGCCCAATGATATTCAGCAACTTGTAGATCGGTTCGGTAAACGCAGTTCGCTCGGCCACGTACTCATCAGGCCTCGGCTCCTTCCTTGTCTGCTGCCATTGAGACTGTTGCTGCGGGTGAACGGGGGGTTTGCTCCGATTGCTCGGTTTGCTTGACCCCGCGCCGTTCTGACCCGATTGCCCCTACCGAACGTTAGCCACTTGCTTCTTTGCAGCTATTGTCTTTGATGTTTCTGTTCCCCTTGGTGTGTTACGTTCGGCCACAGCTTCCTCGTGCACACAATCTTTCTCAATGATCAACATAAGCTCCCCCATTGTCTTAGGTGGGTTTCGGGACAAGTCTCTGAACATCGCCGAGGTTGGATCCAAACCATTCATAAATGACTCGGCCGCCACGCTCTGATCACAATCGGGAATGAGGTTGTACACTTCCCAGTATCGCTCGGTGTACAACCGAAGGGTTTCGCCTGGTGTCCTCCTCATATTCACCAGCATTGAGAGCGTCTTTGACTGGATGTTGCTCGTTACGAACCGCTTGGTGAATTCCAACTCCAGTTCGTTGAAGCATTTAATGGACTTCGGCTTGAGCTGATTATACCACAACATTATAGGCTCACTTAATGTAAGAGGAAAAATCTTACACATAAGTGCGTCGGAGAAGTTGTGGAGGCTCATCGTCTGTCGGAATCGGCAAACGAACGCGACTGCGTCCTCTTTGGCCTCGTAACGCTTGAGCTTTGGCAGGACAAAACGATCCGGGGGTCGCTCTTGCTGTATGACATCGGTGAAGGGAGAGGCCTTGGCCTTACCGAGCTTGGAATTATCGACCACCTCCGGGACGCTCGGAACAACGGTCAGTGGAGCTTCGAGGCGGTTGGTTCGGTCGTCCCGAGGTTCCCTGTGGTGATGTCGCGACCGCCTATCCTCCTCTCGCTGCCGGTGCCTGTCATCCTCCGAACGTTCAAGCTGCTCGATTCTAGGATCCTCTAGACGGGCTCGCCGAGGATTAGTATCCTCATTGACCGGTCGGTATACCGTAGGCATTCCCGTGAATTGATCGTATAGAACGATGGTGTCGTCTTGCCTTCGTTGTCCCCCACTTTCCGCTCGGTGAAAGCTTGATGAGCCAGCCGGGCGTCGCCCATCTGGGTGACGATCCGAGCGTGATCTCGACTGCTCGGTATGCTCGGGGCGTTCATTGGTCCGAACGCGCCGAGGCGGCTCATTGAGATCCAAGGGCCTTTTCCCATCTGCATGCTCCCGTCTTCTTCGGGAAACATTGTTCGTTCTCCCAGAAGCTTCCATCCTGCGTGTCCCTGCCGTAGAGCTAGTAGCCGAAGAGCGTGTGCTCTCGTCACGAACGATACTCTCCAACCGTGGGAGGAAAGCCGTGGGTTGGATCCTGGAAGCAGGCTCGAGCCGATCAAAAACAGTACGACGCTCGGATGGAGCACCTTCGGACGTGTGCGCCTGTCAGGATTTCCTACTTCGCTTGCGAGTTCTCTTCGGACGACTCGGTTCGGCAGGGTGGCCATGCACAGGAGTCGTGGCCACGCCTCCGTCCCGCTCTTCAAGCCGTTGTTGGAGGAGTGCAATCACCGCAGCCTGGCGCTTTTGCTCCGCCAAAGCTGCCTCAAGCTCGGTTGGGGGGTAAGAGAGTTGTCGTGCGACTGGCAAGGTGGTTCTCGCGGTTTGGCTTGGGTCAGCATTTATGGAACCGAACCCGGACAAGCCGATGGTGAAGTTCTCCGGACCTGGGGGGGGGGAAGGCGTTGTGCCATTACTCAAAGGGACGGTGGAGTATGGCGGAGAAAGGAGAAGGAGGTCTGAGACGGACCACGGCCCACGTTGTTTTGCTAGGAAAGAACTGTCCTTCCCCAGCAGAGTCGCCAATTGTGGGGGTGTGGTTTATCCTTGAACCTCCTGAACCTCCTTTTTGATGCTTGGACCGTGTGAATTTCGTGGGACGACGTCGTGTACCTGCAAACCGGAGGGGGGGTGTTCCT
Organism: Rhododendron henanense subsp. lingbaoense; assembly: GCA_020567845.1. Taxonomy (NCBI): domain Eukaryota; kingdom Viridiplantae; phylum Streptophyta; class Magnoliopsida; order Ericales; family Ericaceae; genus Rhododendron; species Rhododendron henanense. The sequence goes on along the minus strand of CM036316.1, from coordinate 41,650,504 downwards.
CCGGGTAGACGCTCCGACGATCTAGTCAGAACCGGAGGGAAGAAGAAGTAATAGTGAAGAAGAATAAGTTATGGGAGAAGAATTTCAAACCCCTTTCCCAAAGGGGTAGCTTGCTATTTATAGGCAAGGGTTTGGAGTGCTGAATAAGGTGGAGGTGTGCTGCACGCGCGTTCCTACGCTCGGATGACGTCACGTGTCAGAGGCACTTGATGGATATTTGACTTGAGGATCTGCAAACCCATACTGACCCACGTGGGCCAGAGTCAGAAGTGTCCCATCGGTTATCAGAAAGGCGTGCACGCATGTCTCTGCCACTGTCAGCAGAAGCTCCCTAGTCGCTCTTCCGCCGCCAGGTTCAGCCGAGGAAGTAACATGAGCTGTGGTTCTGCCGAGCACAAGGCTTGTTCCCCGGATAATTCCTTTGAACAGGAAGGCTGCCCGTCCGAGTAAGCAGGACCTATGCCGAGCCGGGGTGTTGTGTTTACGTTCGGAGAAACAGCTAACGCTCGGCCAACACCCGCGGGGCCGGTTATCGTTCGGCGAGTAACAGGGCTGACGTGTCACGTTTGACTTTTCTCGCTCAGACGAACTGGGACAGCTGGACCGTGGGCCCACAAGCTCAACCTGTTGACCTCTTTGGTCCTTCGGATATTTCGGCCCACTACAGTTACGGAAAAGAAAAGAAACTGATAAGCTCCGGGCACACGGTGCAGCGTTGGTAAGATTCATTTGTTCCTTGTTTTTCTTTTAACTCTGAAGCTCATGTGCGTCTCTCATCGTAGTATAGCGTCGGGGCACATGTATCAAAGAAATTGACAGCAAAATCCAACTCTTCGTTTATTACTACTGTTTTTCCTGTATTCTGTAACTAAGGAAACTGGTCACAGACGTTATCAAAGAAAATTTCAGTAAACCGGCTTCGCTTATGAAAACTTCAAATGGTATTTAGGGGAAATAAACTTGTGCAATACTCTGTTTCGTAAAACGTGTACACCAAGATCCCAGACACTGTCACACAACCCATTAAAAAAGGGTAATTTTACTCAAGGGCAGTTTGGTACGCACACTTGCTATGGACACGGTAAATACCAAAACAAAATTAGTGCCAGAAGATAATGAAGCTTTAAAACATTAGCAACGGATTTTTAAGGGAAACAACAATAGTTTGAACTTAGAAGGAAAATTTCTAGCAACGATATTCAGTATTTTCGTTTTTGAATTAAATCTTTGACTGGATTAGTTAGGTTGTTCTATTGACAGTTTTTGGCTTGATCTGTAATTTCGGAGTTTTATCGGTTATTGGGTTCTTTTCATAATCATATTAAGTAAAGGCCTTGAAAACCCAAAACCCACACGCAACACACACCTCAACAAGAAAAATAACATAACCCATTTAGTCCCCAATTATTGGGAGTATGGGCGGGGATGATTGGAGACCGACCTAATCTTTGGCAATATATGTATAAAGTGGCTCTCGATCTGAAACAATGACCCCCCTAAACCTCCAAGAACTGAGGAGTTGCTGTAGGGACGTTTTGTTGCAGAATCATGTCTCTAAATCAAAGCCAGAAGGCATTAGAGAGGGCAGGCCTAAAGATCCAAATCAATTTTTGTGCTAATTACCACGCTTCCTTCATTCATGGTCAGTGGCGCAGCCAGGATTAGGCATCATTGGGGGCACTATAAAAACAAAAACTCTGGGGACCTCCAACCTCCAACATCCCACCGTCCCACAACTTGATGGTTGTTGGTGATCAACGGTGGCTTGTGCGCGTGTCAATTGTTACATCATGAGAAACGAATAAGCTCTTAGGTTTTGGAGTACTATTTTGTTTACCCACCTAAACAATGGGAAACAATTTTCATTGCACATACTAGGTCAAGAGCTCATACCGGATTAATTTCTACTTTGATAATTAGAAACATTCATTATGTGGGGCATGTTTTTGCGTCAATTCAAGCACATAATGAGATGAAAACTACCAATTTTCAGCCATTGAACAAGATATCTTCATTATGTGCGAACTAATTGGTTGATGAACTATATAGAAAGCGATAACCGTTTGATTCTGATAAAACTAAAACTACAATTTTCAGAAAAAAGAGAGAAAGAACTAAAACTAAAACTTTAAAAAAAAGAAAAACAGTGTGGGCCTGTGCCCATGGCGGTCCTAGTGTGGATCCGCCATTGTTCATGGTCAAGAGCATCTGACTAATGAGCACATACACAACATACACCTGCATGATTGATTTTGAGGAAGGAGGAAACACACGGGAAGCGAAGGGACTTAGCCTCCTCTTAAATCTTCATCAATTGGGCAATTTGCATCTCTAGGTTTTCTCTTGTATTTTCCTCCAAAAAAGAATTATAATAATACAGAAATATCTGTAGTTATGATATCCGATTTTGTCTGGTTAATTGATTTGGAAAAATGATGGGACTAGAGAGCTGAGCTTCGAATTTTTAAGAAATTGTGCTGTTTATTTAAAAACTCTTTGTGCTGTTTGTTGTCTTTTTAACAGGAGGAATTGAAGGCATTGTCTGCAAAAAAAGTCAGTTACCTAAAATAAAATAAAAAAAGCTCTCTCCTCTCTCTTTTTTAACACAGGAAGAAACTTCTCTTATTTACTCTCTCTCTCTCTCTCTCTCTTACATGAAATTTTCTCATTTTCTCATATTTTTATTTATTGTTTCAACTTTTTACAAAATATAAAATCTATACTTTACTTTGCTTGAAAAAGAAATTATCATCAATAACATAACAAAATGGAAAATGATATTGGCACTTCAAAAATTGATGCATGTACTCCAAAAAACAAAAAAAAGTGGCTTTGGAATTACATTGATTTTGGAGTGCCTGCATCAATTTTTGAAGTGCTAATATCATTTCCCTAACAAAATATATATTTTATTTTACTGATGCACAAGACAACAGTGGTTAAGGACCAAAATGAGTCCCTTTTTCAGAAGAAATGATTTGAAGTATTTTCAAACTAGTAGTAATAATTATCAACACCAATATCAACAACAACAAAAAATTGCTCCAAAGGAGTCGCAAGATCGATCAGAGAAAATTAGAGACAGAATTTCTAGTCATTCAAAGCTTCCACTGCTGACCTTAAATCAGAGATATAATTTCTAGTCATTCAAAGCTTCCACTGTTGACCTTAAATCGAAAACCACTGTCCAATTAAATGTAGCCTTTCAGTCACATTTTCATGTTTTTAAACTTCATGGCCCTCCATTTTAAAGGAGGTAAATCTCATAATTCAATTACAAGAGACGAGAGAGAGAGAGAGGAAGGAAAGCTACCAATTGATTGAAACCCCAATGACCTAACAGAAACCATGTTTGGCTGGTGTGAGCCCAAGACTTAAATCAGCATGGAACCAGTCAATGACAAAATCAAGTTGAGATTAGCTTCATGGAAAAGAAGACACATATCAACTGGTGGAAGAATCACACTAATCAAGTTTGCACTAAAGCCGTTCCAAAAAAAAAAAAAGAGTTTTTTTATAAAAAAAACATCCCTCAAACTATCATCAGTTTTTTTACTTAGTCCTCGAACTACCAAAATCGTTTACTTCGTCATCGAACTATCCGATTCCAACCCATTCAATTCAATTCCTAACGGCAGTTAAGAAAATGGATGGAAAACCGCATACTATTCATGCGTGTACTATTCATCCAAGCATTTAATTTTTTTTGGGTTATTAGGGATCTACAAAGATGATTCAAACTGCTAAGTTATTCTTAAAATATTTTTTTATGAATTCCTAAAAATAATTAGCTCAATCCGATAATGGTAAGGGTCGTTTCAGCATTCGTCAGCATTCGTAGGGCGCCCTAAGAATTCTGAAACACCCTACGAATGCTGCTAAAATAGCCCTAACCTATATCGGATTGAGCTAATTTTAATCAAAAACCCATAAAAAAATATTTTAAGAATAGCTTACCGTTCAAATCATATTTGTAGGATCTGTAATGACCCATTTTTGTAGGATCTATAATGACCCAAAAAAATTAAACGCTTGGATGAATATTACATGCATGAATAGTATACGCATTTCAAACAGGTCCATGTTTCAAACTTTGACATTTTCTTTTTTTTTAAATTTTTTTATTAGACCATTACAGATCCTATAAAAATTATTCAAAAGGTAATCTATTCATAAAATATTTTTTTATGAATTTCTGAAAAAAATTAGCTCAATCCGATATAAGTAAGGGTTGTTTCAACAGCATTGTAGGGTGTTTCAGAATTCTTATGGCGCCCTACGAATGTTGAAACAACTCTTACCATTATCAGATTGAGCTAATTATTTTCAGGAACCCATAAAAAAATATTTTAAGAATAACTTAGCAAATTTGAATCATCTTTGTAGATCCGTAATAACCCCCGATAAATTAAATGCTTGGATGAATAGTACATGCATGAATAGTATGCGGGTTTCCGTCCATTTTCTTAACTGCCGTTAGGAATTGGACTGAATGGGTTGGAATTGGATAGTTCGAGGACGAAGTAAACGATTTTGGTAGTTTGAGGACTAAGTAAAAAAACTGGTTATAATTTGAGGGATGTTTTTATAAAAAACTCAAAAAAAAAATAAAATTCAAGTTTGCACTAACACTACAAGAAAAAACACCATTCCCGACTAACACTTTAGTCGGCAATTGTAGCCATTTTAGTCGGCAAAAGCCTTTCCCGACTAAAAATTTTGGTCGGCACATTAGTCGGTGGAAGAGAGTCGGTAAAGGTCGTTGCCGACTAAAAAAAGTTTAGTCGGCTAAAATATTTACATTTGCCGACTAACCTTTGGTCGGCTAATATTCTATTATTGGCCGACTAAATGTTTAGTCGGGGAATGTATAAATATTTGGCCGACTAAATGTTTAGTCGGGGAATGTCTAAATTTTTTGGCCGACTAAATGTTTAGTCGGGGAATGTATAAATTTTTGGCCGACTAAATGTTTAGTCGGGGAATGTGTAATTATTGGCCGACTAAATGTTTAGTCGGGGGAATGTGTAAATATTGGCCGACTAAATGTTTAGTCGGGAAATGTGTGTGCAATTCAACAAATTAGTACCCTATTGGCGACCAAATGATAGTCGGGGAATGTACTTTTTCTCCATTCATTCTCCATAAATTTGGGCAGCCCTTTAAATTTTATTTTCCCTCCATTTTCATTACATCAACAAAATTGCAACATAATGTATTCAATAAAAAATAATAATTTCAAGAATTAAATCCAAACTTCCATAAATAGAGGTGTCCACCAAATACTTAGAAAACAACTTGTATCCAAATTCATAAAACGCAAAATAACAACATGTCAACCACAAGGGGGAAATTAAAAAAAAACCCAAGCTCAATAACAAAATGTATCAAAACCTCAAAATACTAAAAAGTCCAACCTCGACAAATGGATAACCTAAAAACATTTGCACGTCCACAACCAAAATCCAACTTTGATCTTCATAGTCAATAACCAAAAGTAGAACTGCAGGATACTCCGTTAAGCGTCAATCTGTAAAAAAAGAAAAGAAAAGAACGATCCACCATTAGTATTTATGAACTAGTGTATCCCAAAGCATGAACATAGGTAGATACTAACTAATTATAACTATTTACAAGCCAAAACGAAAAATTATCTTGACATTTTGTGCCTCTTAATGCATAAGGGTGACCATTGTTTGTGACCATTCCTTTTGCCTTTGATTTTCTTCGATTCTATCTACTAGCCAAAACATAAAGAAAGATTCAACTAGAACAGCAAAAAAATAAGAAGAAGAAGAAAGATTCAACTAGAATACAAACTAAACAACCAAAAAAAAAAACAAGACAATCATGACCAGGGCAAGAGAAACTAGGACCAAATTACAGACTATGCCTAACAAAATTCGGGATCAGGCTAGGGATGTTCCAAGATGACATGGGGATCGGATGAACTGGTTCTTTTTCACATTCTGCCAAGTACTGATTCTTTCCCTCTTGGCATTCTCAATACACTTGACTACTTGAAAATGACAAAATGGACCAGTGAAAATAGACAACAGAGGCATCAACGTCACATATTACCATACTTTTTCAATAATGCATGTCATGACCATAACATGTGCCAAGCAACTTAAATTTACATACATATGGAATGGAGCAGGTATGATTCCTTTTCCCAGTGCAATGAATCACCATGTGGAAAATAAACGCTTCAGTCTAGTAGGATAAATACTACTCTTGTGAAAGAACACATGTTGGCTATTGCAAAAGAATAAGGAAATCGCAAGACGACCATACTATTGGTCCATGTTCTCCACAAGATTTTTACCAGAAACCCAGGACACATATAAGATCATATCAAAATTTCAGAATTTCCTGACCTTGGGAAGTATTTTTAAACAGGTACCAACTAGACCAAAAACTCAGTGATTTCCAGAAAACAGATTTTAGGCCAACTTCAAACTGAAATCTGTTATTAGTCAGGCACAACTAAGGCACGTGGCTTACATATAGTTGAAGCTCTATGTGTCTAGTTTCCAACAAAGAAAGCGGAATGTGATTTCGAGTTTTCTAGGCCGAGTTATAGCCGTTTCCGTGAAGTGCAACAGTGCTGTCAGCACTGAGTTTCGCAACAGCAGCTCAGTATATGATTTTTAATTCCTTCCACGTTTGAAATTCAGTTCTACAGATTTTACACAATAAATTAGACATGTAGAGGCATCTCCTATAAAAATATTAAAAAATTACAAGATCGGAAAGTTGGTTATAAAAATTCATCAAGACATCTTACACCCAGAAGGTATCAATATGTTTCAGTAGTCTAGGAAAACCAAAGCATCAGAACATCTTTCTGTTAGCAATTATGTGTAGTTAAGCGATAGGTAGGCGGAGTTGGATTTTAGTGCATAGTTACTTCATCCACATGTTCATCTTTTCGAAGAGGTGTGCAAGAAAAGCATAGAAATAAGTTATATGTATCACATGCATGGTGCAGAAAACTAAATTAACTGTTTTTTTATGTTCTTGTATTCTAAAACAAAAGGAGGATTTCAGACGAGGAAGAAATTCATCAAACCACCGGGGCACATCAGCTATATCATGAATTAGTGCATACCTGCTTCTGTAAAGCTGCTTTCCTTGAATACCATACCACCAGGAACATCCACATCAAACCTTCAAAAATAACCAAAAATAGCTCTTGAATATCATGTCAATTGAGCTGTATAAAAATTCATCAAGAACCTAGAAAATTCATTTCTGTTCAAACTCTAACTTGTATAAACATAAGCTAAACGAATTTTTCTGAAGTAAAACTCATATCCCATGACCTAATCAGAACCTAAACTACACATTCAGATATCCATGGTTGTATTATTTCTCAAAACATGAAAGAGATATGCATCGCTTCCATTTTTTTTGCAGAATCGAACCAAAATACAGACTTTTTTTGAAATCAATAGCCAAACTCTAATTCTTTTCAATCCTTCTTCCTCTACCCTTTTAATAGAGATATCAGATACGGCAAAAACAAAGGACACATGAAATTAAGCATAATCCTAGCATTGCCATGACAAGCACATGCACTCCAAATGCCAAGCACCCATCTGTAATGTGGTTTTATATGAATGAATGAAAAAAGTTTGAAGTACTTTCCTAGCATATTCAGTCCATGACAGTCACAAGTCCATGACAGTCACAAAACTGGTTTACTAGCTTTATGAATGCAGTCCAATGACTGTTGTGGAACCAACACCCAACTAGCTTCAACCTTTTTTAAGCATTCCAATCGTAATACACCAAAAAAATAGAAGCAGCAAGAAAAAATGGTTCAGAACCACCAACAAAGGTCTCACTCACCTGTTTAGTTCTAATATTGTCACCTAAATCATACAACTCATCTCCATCTCCAAAGAACTCGAGGTCACTACTACCAATACTCCCTCTAGGACTGTTTGGATCTGCCCCACTTTCACTCTCATTACCAAGCTACTTAGCAAGTTAATCGAATTATCCAATTTCCAAATTTGCCTACCACCGTAATGAATAACAGGTAAGTATAAAAGTTTACTCTAAGATTTATTAATGAGAAATCTGTTTTTCGGACTGTTTAGCTGCTAAAAGTTTACTCCAACATTTATCCAATTTCCAAATTAGCTGTTTTGGGGACTATTACGAAGTCGAAATGGGCTATTTTTAGTCCAGTTTGTGGGCTGGTTTTGGACCTGTTTCGGGGGTGTTTTGAGGCGAAAACGGGGCTGGTTTTGAGACAGTTTCCGGAGCTGTTCGGGGACTGGTTTCAGGACAGCTTTTGGAGAGTTTTCTGGGCTGGTTCGGAGTGGTACAGATCTGGTTTTGCAGCTGGTTTTCGAAGCTAAAATGGAGTTGTGTTCGGCTGTTTTTCTGCTGGTTTTGGGACTGATTTGCAACTGAAATGGGACTGGTCCAGTGGTGGTTTTAGGGTGGTTGAATGGTGAAGATAATACTTTATATTCAACCAACGCAAAGTATACGCATCACATGGCTACTTGCAACTCTCAGCTTCCCAGTCATAACACCACCAATTATTCAGCCCCAAAGGATTAAAAAAAATTGTAATTCCAGATTTCAATATCAGCAAAAAAATCTGTTTACTGACTGCAATTCCAGATTTCCTACTTAGCATCAAAGTCTATTCTCATATTGATATTCTCAAATTACGTACCATATATTTGAGCCACCATCACCCTGCTCCAACACTGCCTCGTCACGCATCGCCACCATCATCGCCTATCATTTAAAAAGGAAAAGAAAATAAACAACGAAGACACAAGGAATGGACTAATTAAAAAGGAAACAACAAAGTTGACATTCCAAAGATCATGCCAGGGCTATATCAGTCTCAACATAGCCATTCACTTGTACTTTTTTTTATTGGTTAATATTTTTAAAAAGCAACAACTAGACATTGCTTTGTGACAGAATAGCCAAAGCACCAAGAAGAAAGTTAAAGGATGAGCTCCACGATAGAGCATTACATACCTCAAGGAGAAATTGACATTCAAGTTAAGCTGCAAACTGGACTCCAGTATGTATGCTCTTCCTAGGCAAAGTTAATAGAGGGCAACTATGTCTGGTAAGTAAAAATAAAACAGCGAGGGAGAAGAGAAGTTAAATACAAACAAGATAGATAGTTTTTAACTTGAAATAATCTATAGAAGGATACTCAGTCTCTAAAAGCACTTAAAGCATTCCACAAATTTCCAAATACTAGAAACCAATGTACAAGTCTTGCGTGTTAAAGCAAAGGGCAAAAAAATATTGATAGCTAAGCTTTGAAAATCATCATTTAACGTACGATAGCACCTTCGTAATAATCAAAGACAAACTCATCCAACGTGGCAGCAAAAGGAATCAGTTAGGAATGGAAAGCACCTTGATCGCAATTGCATATAGCATCCACAATAGGATATTAGGATCATCAACACAAACACACAGCCACAAAGCCCAAATGTCCACTGATTTTCAAGTTATGGAGCACATTATCTCAGCCAGATTGGAATTAAAAGTACAAGGGATTGCTTATGAAGTGCTATGGGGACGATTGATAAATTTCAACCCATCTTTTGTTACCAGTAGGTTCACAATTGCTCAACTGAATATATTGTTTGCATAAAGATCAGTTTCTTTCTTGTTTACCTTCATCCTCACTTTTGGGCAGTAAGCACGCTACTCTGGATAAAGAGAACTAGTGTTTAAAAATTGGATTTAATTTCTGGAAAAAATCGAGGGTTTTCGAATTTGGTTTCTTTTCAAAAAAAATCTAGGGTTTCTGAATTTGGGACAATTGCATACCTTTCATGATGAATTTTACACTTTAAGGCCACACCTTTGTAGATCGCAGAGCACGAATGTTATGTCAGCGACACCGGACTTCCACGGAATCCAGTGAGAAGATCTTCAATCAAATGAAACTCCAAGAAATTGTACAAACAACAATCAGAATAAACAAAAGCTCCAATGAATTTCGAAATTGGGTTTAATTTCTGCAAAAAAATTAAGGGTTTTTTGAATTTGGTTTCTTTTCAACAAAAAAACTAGGGTTTCTGAAATTGGGGAGATCTTTGTCTTCTAAAGTGGCCTCTATTATTAGTAATGATTCCTGGTGTTGGCCCAGAAGACGGAATGCTGTCACCAAAGAAATCATTGAGCACACTCCTACTACCTTGGTTCCTAATTCTAGTCAGTCTGATTCTGTAGTTTGGCTGCTGAATGCTCACGGATTTACTATCAAATCTGCTTGGGATAACATTAGAGAGGTTAAGCTAGATGTTACTTGGTGGAAAGTGGTTTGGTTTAAGGCTCATATTCCTCGTTGGGCAATTATTCAATGGCTGGCTGTTCATGGTAGGCTTGCTACGAAGGATAGACTGCAGAATTGGGGTTTGGTGCCCAATACTTCGTGTGTTCTCTGTAGTGCATCTCTTGAAAGCCATTTGCATCTCTTTTTCATGTGTCCTTATTCTTCCTATATTGTGGGGCAGCTTTTGAGAATATGTGGCTATAGGAGGGGTTTGATTAGTTTGAATCAAGAGATTGATTGGGCTAGTCGACATATGACTGGCAATGGTTTGCAGCAGTCTTTGTATAAAATGGTGTTGGCTGCCTCTCTTTATCATATATGGCTGGAGAGGAATAAGAGAGTTTTTCAAGGCTCTCAAAGGGATGCTTTATCTCTTGTCTCAGTGGTTAAGGCTGATATTAGGAGTTGTTTGAGTCTTTGGAGGAAGGTGAAACGCAGTGCCAGGAACCAAAGGCTGTGCGCTATGTGGAATATCTCTGAGGCTATTTTCTCAACTGTTTGATAGCGGGTCCAAGTCTTTTGTTGGTTTTGTCTTTGGTCTGCTTGGGTAAGTAGTTGGTTGGTTTTGTTTTCTTGTTGTTGTTAGGGTAGGAGAATGTTCCTACCCCTTTTCCCTTTTTCTTGGTTGTATGCTGTGTTCGGGGGGTAGCTCCCCTGTTTTGTTATAAAATTTTACCTTACCCAAAAAAAAAGAGAGGAAGGGAACGAGGGAGAGATAGACAAAGCGAGATAAGTAGAGAGAGAATCAACCTGGTTGTTGTATCTGTCACGTGTTGTTGCTCCTTGTGGGGATCTCTCCCTCGCCAATGGCGGAGACCAGCGGTGCAAGGGGGAGAAGAACACACACACACACAAACAGAGGAGGAGGAGAGTGGAAGGGGGCAAGGGGGAGAAGAACTTCTTCATCGATCGAGAATTCGAGAGAGAGAGAGAGAGAGAGAGAGGTGGGGAGGGGTTTCAATCGTGGGACGGTGGGGGAGTGAAGGGGCAGTGATTCCACGTTTTGGAACCTTGTATTACCGAGAATGATCGAGGGATTTTTTGGTAAGAGACTGCCGCCAACAATTTTCGCGAAAAGTTAAATTGTCCCGCAAAAAAAATTACGATTTTCCCGACTAATGAACCTAATTTAGTCGGCAATTATCTACTTTGAGAATTTGGGAAAAAATATAGTGAGCTTTAATTACACCACCATTGCATATAAACTCTAAACTTTATCACGATGGATGTTTTTTATAATGCTCGATCTGAATCGTTAGGATTTCACGTCTTATTAATTATAGAATTGTCACCAAAATCGGAGATCATTCAGTATCAATGACCACATGATCGGAATAGTTTTACTGCTTCCAGAAGCATTAAAGTCTAATAGCACACCACCTGAGCCACACTCGAGGTCTTTTTGCAAGATCAAAACCATCCATCTTGAATTTAATATGGATTAGATCATTCTTACCGAGTTATAGTTGAGATCACTTTTATTAGACAACTCATCGAACGAAAAATACTATTTTTCTAATGAGTCCGTGTCTCCATGAAGGAATTTCCTAAACTTGATTGAGCCGCAAATTTACGATAATGAATAATTTGACAAGTGCAACAAAATCAACGGTCTTGATCGTCATGATTGTTTCGTGATTGTGTAACTACTGCAACAATAAGTGCAACATAAGACTTAGTTGACTATCAATTAGATCAGAAGTATAAATTGTAAAGGTAACTGCCGAGCCATTATTTATAATACTCGATCTGAATCGTTAGGATTTTACGTCTTACCGATTATAGCACTGTCACCAAAATCGAAGATCATTTGATATCGACGACCTCGTGATCAAAAGACATTTTATGCCTTCAGAGACGTTTAAGTGTTATACTGCACTAACTGAGCCCTGCATGAGATCTTTTTTGGCAATCAAAACCATCTATCTTTGGCGTAATACAAATTAAATTATTCATCCTAAAAATGAAGTTAACCGCATATGGATAAACACTTGATCGGACAACAATTTTTTTTAAATTTAAGAATTTACGTGTTGATAAAGGGATTTTCTTAACCCAATTGAGCCAAAATTTTATGAGAATCTTATGATTAAGAAGGAAAAAAAAATGAGCGGTAGTGATCGGAAAGGTTGCATTGTTATAAATGTCGTTGGAACAAATATTTCCTTTCTTTGAAATTTTTAAAAAGAGGACAAAGTTGATATTTCATGACTAAACCTATTAGTTGGGAAACGTATTTGATTTTTTAATTCGGATTAAATGATATTACCAGACTAAAATATATTTGGTTGGAAAATGTAATTTCGTTTTCTATTTTATTAAATTCAAAAACATGATATTTCACAACTAAATTTAAATTTAGTCGGCAACAAATTAAATTAGGAATTAAGTTTCTATTTTATTAAATTCGAAAAAAGGATATTGGCCGACTAAATTTAATTTAGTCGGCAATAAAGTAAATTCGGAATTAATTTTCTATTTTATTAAATTCGAAAAAAGGATATTGGCCGACTAAATTTAATTTAGTCGGCAATAAAGTAAATTACGAATTAAGTTTCTATTTTATTAAATTCGAAAAAAGGATATTGGCCGACTAAATTTAATTTAGTCGGCAAAAAAGTAAATTCGGAATTAAGTTTCTATTTTATTAAATTCGAAAAAAGGATATTGGCCGACTAAATTTAATTTAGTCGGCAAAAAAGTAAATTCGGAATTAAGTTTCTATTTTATTAAATTCCAAAAAATGATATTGGCCGACTAAATTTAATTTAGTCGGCAATAAAGTAAATTAGGAATTAAGTTTCTATTTTATTAAATTCCAAAAAAGGATATTGGCCGACTAAATTTAATTTAGTCGGCAATAAAGTAAATTAGGAATTAAGTTTCTATTTTATTAAATTCCAAAAAAGGATATTGGCCGACTAAATTTAATTTAGTCGGCAATAAAGTAAATTCGGAATTAATTTTCTATTTTATTAAATTCGAAAAAATGATTTTTCACGACTAAATTTAAATTTAGTCGGCACATATATGTTTTGGCCGACCAAAATAATTTAGTCGGCAACTGTTTAATATTTGACCGACTAAAAGTTCTTTAGTCGGTGATTGGCTTATATTTTCCGACTAAATATGTTTTAGTCGGGAAATTTTAGTCGGGAATTGTGTATTTTGTTGTAGTGTAAACAGCCTACACATGTTCTATACGTCTCTCTTCAAAATGCCAGAAGGGGTTGCTAAAACCATTGAATCAATAGAAGCAAGGTTTCTTTGGGGTAGTTCTGAGCTCCAATAGGAAAATCAATATGATTAGCTAGTAAAAATCACTCAATAGCAAAAGTGGAGGTTTTGGAAATAGAAGTATCAGGGAAGTGAACGAGGACTTGTTATTGGACCGTCATATAATTTTTCGAGCGGCTTGCATTTCTGCAACCAAAAAAGAAACCCATCACTTTTTTATAATAAAGTAAACAAGCAGACAAACAAATCGGGATGGAGAGATTACCACAATGAACATGATACCCTCCTCTGTCGTTTCGATGAGTTCTTCTGTCATTTTTTCATGTTGTTCTCCTTCCAACTTGATTCCTTCCTCCAACTCCTCAGTCCGTGCTTCCATGGACTGTCGCTTCTGTTCAAAGTAGTGAACCGCATAACACAATATGTGAGTCATACCATATCCCAGCTACCTAACAAAAGCGGTTAACAATGCAGAAAAATTTGCTTATTCCATCAGTGTGTGGGAGCACTATGTAGACAATGCATCGTGTTACTGTTGGATTATTGAATATGAACTAGAAAGAAACTGGACATTTTTAAAAATGGGGTGTGTGCATTGTTTTCTTTTCTTTTCCTTTTTTAGTGGTAAATAACACATTTTATACCCAAACAACCATACGTAAAAGTTTGCAAATCACTCCACCTCCTGGAAAAACACAATAGGCAAAAAAAAACCTACCAAAAAGCTAGGAGCAAAACCTAACCAAACCAACAAAATACAGTAGCAGAGCAGTTCTCAACCAACAAAATACAGCACACAAGACAAACAACAAACAAAACAACCCAACAAACAAGCAAGTAAACTGGGGAAGTCTGAAAGGGGATCCTCAAAGCACAGCAAATCCTTTTAGTATCTTTAGAATTCTGCATCTGCAGATACGAAATTTCAAGCCCTAATTTCTTCCTTCACTTTCGCAAGCAAGGGTTGAAGCATTCACTCCACTTACCCCGTTACCCGAAAGTAATGAATGAGGCTCTGTTTTTGGACCTTGAAATAATCTTTCGAGCGACTTGTCATTTTCCTACAACCAAAACAGAAACCCATTACTTTTTTATTATAAAGTAAACAAGCAGACAAACAAATAGAGACAGAGAGATTACCTTAATGAACATATCCCTCTCCTCTGTCGTTTTGTGGAGGACTTCTTTCTTTTTTTTACATCTTTCTACTCCAAACCTGATCGCTTCCTCCAACTGCTCAACCTGTGCTTTCATGGACGGTATCTCCTGTTCAAAGGAGTGAGCCGCATAACACAATATGCGGGTCATACCATATCCCAGCTACCTAACAAAAGCGGTTAGCATTGCAAAAATATTTTCTTGTTCCATCAGTGTGTGGGAGCATTATGTAGACAACGCCTCGTGTTACTATTGGATTATTGAATATGTTCTAGATAGAAACTGGGCCTTTTTAACAATGGGGCGTGTGCATTGTCTTTTTTGTGTGTGTGTGGGGTAAATTTTTATACGAAAACCACCCTACATAAAAGTTTGCAACTTACACCACCTCCTGGAAAAACACAAGCAGCAAAAAAAAAACCTACCAAAAGCTAGGAGCAAAACCAAACAAATGTTGGGGACAACGGAAGTATGAATGGATTTGCCCAACAAACTATAAATATAATTGAATGATTTTTGCAGAGAATATGAGAGAATTTTACTAACACAAAGAGTTTACTTCTAAACTTCTCTGATCTTGTTTTCTTATTTCTATGTATATCCTTTACAACATTAAATAACCTATCTATTTATAGACTACAATTCAAAGCCTTAATCACTAAGTAATTTGATCGGTCAGAGTTTCTGGAAGTTTCCTCCGGTCAACGGTGGTTGCCACATGTTTAACACATGGTAGCAGGAAACTTCAGGTAAGGTTCTTCTTCTTCGATCTAGCTGCTTCTTACAGCTTCTTGGTTCTTCTTGTAGAATCAAGAACCTTCTACTATATTCTCAAATTACAAATTAGTACTTTTTAACACTCCTCCTTAATTTGTACGTAATTTGCATGCTTTTCATAAATTGTGAAATTTTTTCTGCTCCGACAGCTTTTGTCATGATGTCTGCAAGTTGTTCTTCAGTGTTTACAAACTCCAGTTGAATCTCTTCCTTTTTTACTAAGTCTCCTATAAAATGACTAGTGTTTGCCCGTGCCTACGGCACTTGCTAGCTAGTGGCTCAGACACTAAATCGCTTCCGACATAATCTGATTTGGGTAAAAAGAACTGATGGCATTTTTGTACTAATATATTTGTAAGAGTGTGAGCGTTTTCTCAAGAGAGTTGGAGAGCACACATCAGCCCTTGGATCAAACGAATCTCAGCCCTCCTTTCAACTTGTGTTTGTGTGGTCCCCACACCCTTGTGTTTTATTAGGTAGATGACGGAGCTCAATATGTTTTGATCGAGCAGGAAAGACAGGAGTCTTGGTACATGTTATCACAATGAATTCTCGTAGGTTCCTTTTGTTCTTGTTCCAATTGAGCTGCTAATACAAGAACCGTCTGTTTGTCTCCATTCTTGCAACTGGCACAAAAGTTTCATTAAAATCAATCCCGGGCTGTTGAGAATAGCCCTTTTCTACTAGCCTTGCTTTATGTTTTTGAATAGTGCCATCTTCTTTAAACTTAGTCTTGTAAATCCACTTTAATCCAACTTCGATCTTTTTCTTCATGTAAATCAACAAGCTCCCAAGTTTTGTTCTTTTCAATGGTGGCAATCTCTTCATCCACTTACCCCGTTACCCGAAAAATTCTTTTGAATTCCTTTCCCTCCACAACCAATACACAATAGAAGACGTCCACCAAAAACTTCCCTTTCCTAAACTGCCCAACTGATCTCATCCTTCAAAGCCATAGGAGGTTTAGTCCAAAACTTCTTGCCATACAAGCACATACATAGGGACAGTGGCGGACCAAGAAATTCTCTATACTGGGGCATCTATTATTCACAATCTTAAACAAAAATAAGCAATGAACTATATATAGTCTAGAATGGATAGTTTAATCATTCTCAAATGGGCTGTTTTTTTTTAGAACCAAATTGGTACATTATATAACCGGAAAATTCCTCAAATTTCAGCAGAATGTCACTACAATAGAACTATAGTTTAGATTATGATTATGATTTATGAGAATTGAGAACTATAGTCTATGGAGTATTATATACAGGGGGTTTTTATTTATTTATTTATATACACAGTATTATATACAAGAAAGCTTTCAAGGCACAAGCTACAACAAACATAGTATATTCAAGAAAAAAAATATATATACGTCTATTGGATCGCAAACACAGCCGGCAAGAGAATGGATAACATATATAGACAAAATGGATAATCAAATGCTGACGTGATACATTTTAATTATTGATTTTGATTATTACCATTGCGGATACTCTTAGTCTCTCCCTTAATCAGTCTTCCCATTAGTCTCTCCCCATTAGCCTCTCCCTTAATTAGTCTTTCCATTAGTCTCTCCCCACCCCATTAGTCTTCCCAATTTAATAGGAAACGATTGGTAGATTGCAATAGAATCTAGCTCTATCTTGGTGGATCTCCGTCGCTTCACTGGGAAAAAATGACAAAATCTGATTGAAGGATTTGGAAAAACTCGATTCAACCCTTCAAGTGGGTTGAGTGATAATTCTACGGCAATCGTTGCGTTTTAATATGTAGGAGTATCATGGAGGATGACTCTCTTCGCATTAATATGTTTCAATAATGAATTCCTTCATTATCGATCTTTTGTGCGCAGAACTATTAATTCCCAGCTCTTCCCATTGGCCTCAATTTGCCCAAGTCTTCCCAATTTACTAGGGAAATATTGGTAGATTGCAATAGAATTAATCCTCTATCTCGGTGGAGAGAGAGAGAGAGAGAGAGAGAGAGCATCATGAAATTTAGGCTAGATTGGGTGATCCAAAGCTGTAGTCACAATTCAATCTGATCCTACCTTTCATGCTCAAACAAAACATATAGAGATTGATTATCATTTTATTCGAGAACAGATTGTTCTTTATTACAGTTCTGAGTCATAGCTAGCTTTGTCAGTTTCCAGATTTCAACAGCTCAAGTCCAAACTCATGGTCTCAGAACCTCCCATTTGTTTGCGGGAGAGTTTAAAGGATTCTAAGGATGTGGTTTCACCTGATTCCAGCTCTCCAACACAAGTGGACACGTCAACTTCCACTTGGTTACTTAGGAGTTAATTCAATTTTAGTTTCTGAGCTGTTTATTTAGTTAAGTGGTGATTAATTGGATCGGAAGTCCAGCCATGACATCTGAGACCCATCTCGGTCATATTTTAACAATCTGAGTAGCTCATTTCGTGAGCCTAATTTATACGAGATTGTTTTATTCACGGAGCAGCTGTGAATAGCTTTTTCATGGAAAACTCGCGATTTCAGCTGTTCGTTTCGACACTCAACGGTTGAGATATGTGTTTAATCTTTGACTGGTAATAAATTTTTCCTCTCGTTAATAGTTTGTCTTCAATTTGAATCGTCTAAAATACTTTTGGATGGCCGAGATTAGCCTCTGTAAACTTTATTTACGGAACCTCCGTAAATAAAGATTTTCCCAATTTATACATCATTCTTGAGCAATAATTCGACGTAATAGTATTTGAATACTAGTAATTCAATCATACTTTTCGACGCAATTATTAAGGGTGCGCTCTACCACTATTTCTTCGACCACTATTCTTTGAAAACACAGACGATCTATTTCCAAATCATACGTACTCCGGCCCCATTGAATTTGCTAATGATAAATGTGATCAAAATGACAGGGCTACTTTTTAATTTACGACTCAATCTTATTTATTTAATTGATGAATACTGTGGTACACAATGTGTCATTGCAATTAAACCTACACAATGAACGATTTAGATTGCCTAAGTACGACCAAGGTAGACTCCACACGCGATTTCAGCTGTTCGTTTCGGCAATCAACGGTTGAGATATGTTTTAATCTTTGACCGGTAATAAATATTTCTTACCGTTAATAGTTTGTCTTCAATCTGAATCGTCCAAAATACTCTGGGATGGCCCAGATTAGCCTCCGTAAAATTTATTTACGGAACCTCTGTAAATAAAGATTTTCCCAATTTATACATCATTCTTGAGCAATAATCCGACGTAATAATATTTGAATACTAGTAATTCAATCATACTTTTCGATGCAATTATTAAGGGCGCGCTCTACCACTATTTCTTTGTCTTCTTCCCGTCGCTGTGAAGGTCTGTGTAGGGAATATATCATGCCCGAAAGAATTAGAAGACGACCACTGAAAGCAACTTCTCAGGTTGCTTTCTAGTGGGAATTGTTTAGGTCTTTGAGTCTTTGCTATATATTATTGCCCGGCCCGTCGCCCAAGGCATGCAGTGACTAATTAATCACCAAAGACTAGTCTAAGCTCACAACCCATAAACAGCCATTAGACTCCCCGGCCTCCAGAAAACACTGACTTGGTGTAGTCAATCATTTTTTTTATTATTAAAAATCGGATGTCTAGACCAGCTTGTGAGCACATCGACTAATTAGTCACTGCATGCGCGGCCCGTCGCCCAAGTCATGCAGTGACTAATTAATCACCAAAGACTAGTCTAAGCTCACAACCCATAAACAGCCATTAGACTCCCCGGCCTCCAGAAAACACTGACTTGGTGGAGTCAATCATTTTTTTTATTATTAAAAATCGGATGTCCAGGCCAGCTTGTGAGCACCTCGACTAATACCGAAAAAACTCTCTAGTGGCCCCAAGATTCGGAATGTTTGACCTCCGTTGGATTTGAAGACCTCAGGGAGGATACAACACACATTTGATTTCTTGTAGTGGTCACTACTTGACCAGACCCCTTGGGATTGACTTGGAGTCAATCATTTGTGCGTGGTTGTTACCTTCAGAGCTCAGGAGTTAGTCAAGGTGCGTGCTGGCCCGGACATCCGGCCGGTTATAAAACTAAAAATAAAAAATTTGTGTGAAATGAACGCTTCGATCGGCCTTCAGAACATGATAATGAACTTGTTACGAACCCAATTGAGATGTACTAACACCCCTAGTGCTTTCACGCACCTGCAAATAAAATGTTCGGAGAGAAAAGATCTTCGAAAAAGAGACCACATCCTTGTGAGATCATTGGCTAATAATTGCATTTTCTTTTCCTTAATTCTCAGTTACGTACTGTCATAATTTTATATGGTCTCGAGACCATGTCAAACTTAAAGCCACATTCTCTTGGGAATTATCAGTCGAAGTTGGAATAGCATCACGAAAAGCCGAGTAATTAATTAATCAGCATTTCAGGAGTATTTCATTGGTCTTGCTTAGATGGTACTTCCGACCATTTACGTACCATTTACAGAGCGACAAATCATGCGGTAGGGACATTACAATTCACTTTTGTTGAGTAGTTGGGAGAATAGAAGTGACTCACATTGTGAGGTGTCGATCTTTTATTTGCAGGGAATACCACTTTTGCAAAAGCCACATGGTATAATCCATCAGTCAACACAATTTGCATCAAACAAGTCTATAAATAGGCCTAAGTCATAAGAAGCAAATTCACAATCCATCAGATGCTTGCATTTGCTTCAGGTTCAAGCATAGAAATTCCCTCTACCTCAATCATGGCAGCTAGAATTTTTCAGCTCTGCTTATGCATTTTCTTCATCTCTTTGGCCTTTCCACTCTCCTCTCATGCAATCCCATCAAAACCCAATGCTGAAAAACCATCATCCTTTGACTTCATCAAGCATTTGGAAGGTTGCCATAAGGGTGAAACAGTAGAAGGCCTCCAACAGCTCAAGAAGTATCTTGAGAAATTCGGTTATTTGAACTACAACCACTCCCAAAATCAAAGCCATGCCAACGACAACGATTTTGATGACTTGTTGGAGGTTGCCGTCAAAACGTACCAACTGAATTACCATTTGAAGGCCACCGGAACTCTAGACGCCCAAACGGTGTCTAAAATGTCTAGCCCTCGATGTGGAGTCGCTGATATTGTCAATGGCACCAATTGGATGCGAGCAGGAAAAAAAAGGCCCAATCATGGCCATAACGCTCTCCACACAGTGTCCCATTACTCTTTCTTTCAAGGTAATCCGAAATGGCCTGCTTCTCAGACCCACCTCACGTATGGGTTTCTACCCGAAACCAAACAGGATGCAAGAAACGCCGTGGCCCGAGCATTTGACAAATGGGCTTCCGCAACACAATTTACATTCTCCCAGAGCCAGGACTTTGGAAGTGCAAATCTTAAAATCGGGTTCTACCGTCTCGATCACGGGGATGGTCACCCATTCGATGGTCCATTGGGGATCTTGGCTCATGCGTGGGCCCCGACCGACGGGAGGTTTCACTACGATGCGGACGAGACGTGGTCTGCGGGTCCCACGCCGGGTGCGTTCGAGTTGGAGACGGTGGCATTGCATGAAATCGGACACCTTCTCGGGCTAGGGCATAGCTCGGTTCCGGATGCTATCATGTACGCGAGAATTGGTAAAGGGGTGGCCAAAGGTTTGCATGGAGATGACATACAGGGTATAAAGGCTTTATACAACGTTTGATTTGTGATTTTGAAATTCAGAAAAAGGCTTCTTGGCAAGCTGCTAATTAATAATGAAACAATGATTGTAGAACAGATTATAAAAGAATAAAAGGTTTTGGCATATTAGTTGGAGTGTTCGGTTTTTCAGAATTGTAGCTGTAGAATATCCCTTCATAAATTTCAATAAATTTGGTTTGTATTAGTTGGTCTTTGGTCTCATACTCTCATTTGCTTTGGCAATAAAACTAGAGCTCAATGCTTATAACCTACGTATTTCTTTTATTAGAGCATCAACCATACTTCAAATCTCCAAACTCATTCTTCAAAATCTCATTTTGTTCTTCATATATGGACACTCCTCCAAATTATGAAGAATGTTCTTCATACTCCAATGTCCCTCTAACTCAAAAAGTAAGGCTTTTTACTTCTGCTTGTGAATTTCCCTGTTCTTGAATCTCCAAACTCATTCTTCAAAATCTCATTTTGTTCATATATTGAGACTCCTCCAAATTATGAAGAAAGTTCTTCATACTCCAATGTCCCT
The DNA here is from genome assembly GCA_020567845.1 of Rhododendron henanense subsp. lingbaoense. Classification (NCBI taxonomy): domain Eukaryota; kingdom Viridiplantae; phylum Streptophyta; class Magnoliopsida; order Ericales; family Ericaceae; genus Rhododendron; species Rhododendron henanense. Next base: position 41,628,794 of record CM036316.1, on the reverse strand, counting down.
CTAACTCAATAAGTAAGGCTTTTCACCTCTGCTTGTGAATTTCCCTGTTCTCAAATCTCCATGATTCTTCCTCTCCAGTCCTATGGGGAAAAAAAAATAATCGCCCCTCTGAATTTATCAAGCGTTTGGAAGGAGAATAGTTATTCAGTGCCCTTGGGGTACCGTGCCACCGTTACATAGTGTCACCCGTTTCTGCCGCACAGTGGTACGAGGCCCAAGACAAAATGTGTATACCACACACCAAATGTGCGGTAAGAAAGTGAATAATCTTGTTGAAGATTTGTATTTCCTCCCATGTTTCACAAGGGAGGATCTTAGTCAGAAGAGAAATCTTCTGAGATTAAGTTATTTTTAGGGGTTTATGGTCATAACAAACTTATAGTTCGGGGGTGTCCAAGAAATAAAGTCCTTTGATAGAGGGAGAGAGAGAGAGAGGGAGAGAGATAATGGCAGCGAAGGAAATTGTTTGTTCGGACTTTGGCGACGACTCGGACTTGGACTATAGCGACGAAGAATTGGACGCCATGAATCTGGTACCCCTCCCTCTCTCTCTCTCTCCCCTCCATAGGAAGACATCACTGTTCGCTCGTTTTTGCGTTTGTTAAATCTTTGATACCTTGATGATCAGTTAGGTTGTTCTATTGAATTTTTTTATGCTAGATCTGTATTGTCGGGGCTGAATAGGTTGTTAGGTTATATTCATAATACGTAAAGGCATTGAAAACCCTAACCCTAACCACACACAACACACACTTGCATGATACGGAAGGGACTTAGCCTCCTCTTAATTCTCAAGCCTTTCATCAATTGGGCAATTTGCATCTCTCAGGCTTTCTCTTGTATTTTCCTCCAAAAAAGAATTATAATAATTCAGAAATATGTGTAGTTATGATATCCATTTCACCTGGTTAAATTAATTTGCCAAAATGAGACGAGACTAGGGAGCTGAGCTCCGAATTTAAACAAATTGTTTTTTTTGTGCGCTTTTAAAAAAACTTCTTTTTTGTGCTGTTTGTTGTCTTTCTATCAAGAGGAATTGAAGGCATTTTATAAAAAAAGAGTCCAGAAGGACAACAAAATTGTTGCAGATCTCGAACAAGCGCTTTTGATACTCGCGAATGACACTACGAGGTTAGAAAAAAAGCGTGACAAGAAATAGATAGAGATGTTACGGAAAAGAAAAGAAACTGATAAGCTCCGGGCACATGGTGCAGCATTGGTAAGATTCATTTGTTCCTTTCTTGTTCCTTCTTTTTCTTTTTCCTCTGAAGCTCATGTGCGTTTCTCTCTTCGTAGTATAGCGTCGGGGCACATGTATCAAAGAAATTGACAGCAAAATCCAACTCTTCGTTTATTACTACTGTTTTTCCTGTATTCTGTAACTAAGGAAACTGGTCACAGACGTTATCAAAGAAAATTTCAGTAAACCGGCTTCGCTTATGAAAACTTCAAATGGTATTTTGGGGAAATAAACTTGTGCAATACTCTGTTTCGTAAAACGTGTAATTTTACTCAAAGGCAGTTTGGTACGCACACTTGCTATGGACACGGTAAATACCAAAATAAAATTAGTGCCAGAAGATAATGAAGCTTTAAAACATTAGCAACGGATTTTTAAGGGAAAAAACAATAGATTGAAGTTAGAAGGAAAATTTCCAGCAACGATATTCAGTATTTTCGTTTTTGAATTATATCTTTGACTGGATTAGTTAGGTTGTTCTATTGACAATTTTTGGCTTGATCTGTAATTTCGGAGTTTTATCGGTTATTGGGTTCTTTTCATAATCATATTAAGTAACAACACACACCTCAACAAGAACAATAACATAACCCATTTTGTCCCCAATCATTGGGGATATGGGCGGGAATGATTGGAGACCGACCTAACATTTGGCAATATATGTACAAAGTGGCTCTCTGTAACAGTGATCCCCCTAAACCTCCAAGAACCGAGAAGTTGCAGAATCATGCCTCTAAATCAAAGCCTCAGAGAGGACAGGCCTAGAGATCCAAATCAATTTTTGTGCTAATTACTGCGCTTCCTTCATTCATGGTCAGTGGCGCAGCCAGGATTAGGCATCATTGGGGGCACTATAAAATATAAAAACAAACTCTGAGGACCTCCAACATCCCACCGTCCCACAACTTGATGGTTGTAGGCGATTAACGGTGGCTTGTGCGCGTGTCAATTGTTACATCATGAGAAACGAATAAGCTCTTAGGTTTTGGAGTACTATTTTGTTTACCCACCTAAACAATGGGGAACAATTTTCATTGCACATACTGGGTTAAGAGTACATACTGGGTCAAGAGCTCATACCGGATTTCTACTTTAATAATTTGAAACATTCATTATGTGGGGTATGTTTTTGTGTCAATTCAAGCACGTAATGAGACGAAAACTACCAATTTTCAGCTATTGAGCAAGATATCTTCATTATGTGCGAACTAAATTGGTTGATGAACTATATAGAAAGCGATAACCGTTTGATTCTGATAAAACTAAAACTACAATTTTTAGAAAAAAAGAGAGAAAGAATTAAAACTAAAACTTAAAAAAAAAAAAGGAAAAAAGAAAAACAGTGTGGACCTGTGCCCATGGCGGTCCTAGTGTGGATCCGCCATTGTTCATGGTCAAGAGCATCTGACTAATGAGAACATACACAACAGTACAACACACACCTGCATGATTGATTTTGAGGAAGGAGGAAACACACGGGAAGTGAAGAGACTTAGCCGCCTCTTAAATCTTCATCAACTAGGCAATTTGCATCTCTAGGTTTTCTCTTGTATTTTCCTCCAAAAAAGAATTATAATAATACAGAAATATTTGTAGTTATGATATCCGATTTCGTCTGGTTAATTGATTTGGAAAAATGAGACTAGGGAGCTGAGCTTCGAATTTATAAGAAATTGTGCTGTTTATTTAAAAACTCCTTGTGCTGTTTGTTGTCTTTTTAACTGGAGGAACTGAAGGCATTGTCTGCAAAAAAAAAGTCTACACTGACAAGGAAGTGCTTGCAAAGCTCAAAGAACTGAAACGGGTAATAGACGTTACTCCCTTCGTCCCCTTTTAAGTGTCCACTATAGGAATACGTGCATTTTCATACCCTTGGAAAATATATTTCTCCATATGAGATTTTTATTTTTTAGTACTTTAATTTGGTGGGAAATAATTTGAAATCATTCTATGGAAATACGTTTATTTGCGTCGAAGAAAATACATGTATCCCAAAGGGAACACTTAAAGAGGGATGGAGGGAGTATCAAACAAAATTTTGGTGAACCAACGGCTTCAGTTAGAGGAAATAAAGTTGTGCGCTAGTCTATTTCATAAATGTGTAAGCCAAGATCTTAGACACCTTCACACAAACCATAAAAAAAAGGGTAATTTTACTTTGAGAGAGTTCGGTACTCACACCAGCTGTAAACGCCGTATTTACCAAAATATAATTGGTGCCAGATAATAATGAGAGGCATTAATGCATTAGCAACGAATATTTGAGTGAAACAACAATATTTAGAAGGAAAAGACCTGGCAACAAATTTCAATTTTCTCCCATTATTTAGAGTTGTATTAGTGAATGTTGGGGCTTATTATGTTGTTTGTGGATTGTATAGTTGGGACCTTCTCATATCGTTGAAATGTCCAGTTCAATGTTAGCTCAATGATAATAGTAAAATAAACTCTTTTAGAGTTAAATTATATTCTTTTGGCTGAGAAAGGATGGTGTGTGAGAGGCCAAAGGATGAGAAATCGAGGCTCAGGGACGAGTTAAAAAGGCAAATGTCTTCAATATTTTAGATAATTCTTATTCTGTTGTCTTAGATCCATCTACAATGTAGACTACAAGTTCTTTAACATTATTTTATTTCTTGATTAGCAAATTTGGATAAAATGCAGGAAGCCGGAGCAGGGAAGAGCGAGAAGGAAATGCCTACTGCCCGTCTTTTGCAAACTTAACATGAGAAGTCATTAGGCAGTGTGTTGGGTCTTTTAAGTTGGGGCTTTGGTTTGTGTTTTGTTTTGTTTTTCATCTTGTTCATAGGCATCTGTCAATGGGAACAATTTTCATTGCACGTACTGGGTCAAGAGCTCATACCATATTTCTACTTTGATAATTAGAAACATTCATTTTGTGGGGCATGATTTTGCAACAATTAAAGCATGTAATGAGACTAAAACTATCAATATTCAGCTATTGAGCAAGATATCTTCATTATGTGGGAACTAATTGGTTGATGAACTATATAAAAAGCAGTAACCGTTTGATCTAATAAAACTAAAACTACCATTTTCGGAAAAAAGAAAAAGAAATGAACTAAAACTAAAATTAAAAAAAAAAAAAAAAAGTGTGGGCCTGTGCCACGGTGGTCCTTTTTGGCTCCGCCATGTTCATGGTCCAGAGCATTTGACTAATGAGCACATACACAACACACACCTGCATGATTGATTTTGAGGAAGGAGGGAACACAAGGTAAGGCAAGGGAAGGGACTTAGCCTCCTCTTAAATCTCAAGCCTTTCATCAGTCGGGCAATTTGCATCTCTCAGGCTTTCTCTTGTATTTTCCTCCAAAAAAGAATTATAATAATTCAGAAATATTTGTAGTTATGATATCCGATTTTCATCTGGTTAATTGATTTGGAAACATGAGATGGGACTAGGGAGCGAAGCTTCAAATTTTTAAGAAAATGTTTGTTTTTTGTTTGTTTATTTAAAAATATTTGGGATGTTTGTTGTCTTTCTAACAGGAGGAATTGAAGGCATTGTCTTAAAAAAAAGTACGTCAAGATTGACGAGGAACTTGCAAAGCTCAATGAAGGGTCTGCGAGGCCTCAGAACTTGACTGCAGGTTTGAGTGAGGTGCGTCGTTAAGATTCATTAGTTCCTTTTTGTTCCTTCTTTTGTTTCTGAAGCTTGCTTGTGTGCATCGGAAAACACATGATGTGTGTGCAAATAATGAGAGAAATTGACCGCAAAATCAGACTCTTTGTTTAGGAATTTGGTATTGCTTGTATCAGCGTGGTTCTTATTACTATTGTTTCTTCTGTATTCGGTAACTATGGAAACTGGTAATAGATGTTACTCTTTCTGTTCCCTTTCAAGTGTCCACTAAAGGAATACATGCATTTTCAAACCCTCAGAAAAATATATTTCTCCATATGAGGATATTTTTTTTAGCTCTTTAATTTGTGGGGAAAGAAATTTAAATACTTTTATTTGCGTCCAAGAAAATAGTACATGTTTCCCAAAGGTAACACTTAAAGAGGGACGGAGGGAGTATCAAACAAAATTTTGGTGAACCGGCTTCGGTTAGAGGAAATAAAGTTGTGCGTTACTCTTCGGTACTCACACCAGCTGTAGACACCGTTAATACCAAAATAAAAGTGGTGCCAGAATATTTGGGTGAAACAACAATAGTTAGAAGGAAAAGTTCTGGGCTCCTGGCAACAAATTTCAATTTTCTCCCTTTATTTAGAGTTGTATTAGTGAATGTTGGGGCTTATTATGTTGTTTGTGGATCGTATAGTTGGGACCTTCTCATATCGTTGAAATGTCCAGTTCAATGTAGCTCAATGATAATAGTAAAATAAACTCTTTTAAGAGTTAAATTATACTCCCTCCGTCCCTTTATTACAGTCCAGTATTCCATTTTGGGCTGTCCCTTAATAAGTGTCCATTTTGTAAAGTTAGTGGGTAAAAGTTGGTGAATTGTCTATTTTGTCCCTAAAAGTAGATTCCATTTTGAAAAGTTAGTGAGTAAAAGTGTAATGATGATGGGTAAGTAGGAAAAGTGGAGGAAAAAGTTGATGTGAAAGGTATAATGATGATGTCTTTTTAATAAGTTGGAGTTACGAAGCAGGACACTTAAAAAGGGACGGAGGGAGTATTCTTTTGGCTGAGAAAGGAGGGTGTGTGAGAGGCCCAAGGATGAGAAATCGAGGCTCAGGGACGAGTTAAAAAGGCAAATGTGGAGTAGTAATTCTTATTCTGTTGTCTTAAGATCAATCTACAAGAGTACAAGTTCTTAACATTATTTTATTTCTTGATTAGCAAATTTGGATAAAATGCAGGAAGCCGGAGCAGGGAAGAGCAAGAAAGAAATGCCTCTTGCCTGTTTTTCGGAAACTTAACATGAGAAGTCACAAGGCAGTGTGTGTTGCCTCTTGCCTGTTTTTTGGAAACTTAACATGAAGAAGCTCCCTTTGTGGTTCTCTTTGCGAACTTTTGGCCGGATATCCATCTTCCTAAGAAATTGACTGATGTATGTCTTTTAGATTGGAATTAAGCCCCTATTAGTATATATTTTCAGTCTAGTTGCTTCCTTGTTTTAATTTTCTTTCCTGCATGCAAATGATACCCTGAGGAAAGCTCTCCACGAAAGGGAGCTTCTTCAGCTCTGTTCAATTCTAACATGGCTGCCCCAGGTTTGCCCCAGACATCGTTTACTGGGCCCATTTCGATAATGGGAACTGTTTCAGGAACTTCCCTTCCGAATCACGAACCACATCGCTATAAAATATGGTTTCACTAGAGTCATAAGAATAAGGAATATTCCTTCATATGCCTCAAGAGGCTGCCACCTGTCCCCTAGGCCCTATACTTGCTTAATCATATCAGAATTCACAGGGATTTGCTCCTACGTACTAATCAGGGACTTAGAGCATGTACATTAGTAAATAGGTAAAATTGCTATAAAAAAATCTTTTTTTTTTTGGGTAAACAGACGATTCATTAAAGCAAGAAAAACATAATTAAGAGTTTACAATTCTAGGGTACGAGACCCCAATCAAATCCGCATAAAGGAAATTAGAAATACAACTAGGAATAACTGGGTAGACATATAAATCTCCCACTGAAACCGGAGCATCATTTGCCAATGCATCTGCACACCGATTAGCTTCGCAATAGATATGCGTGATAGAAACTTCCTTAAACCCTTGCATCAACAACCTACAATCACTGTTTGGTCAAGAGCTCTGTTTGGTCAAGATGTTTTGCTGGCGATGCTCTTTCAACTCCAACTTTTTTGGAGGGCTAAGAGCTGGTTGAAACAGAGAGGCTAGGCTCGGAAGTCATTGAGTTGATGAATATTCCTGATACCAATGGAAAAATTTGGCCTCCATGTCCTAATTTTCACTGCTTTTCTGTCTCAATTCATCATATTGGAAGGCTTTGAGAGTTTAGACAGTTTGCTCTTTTCAACTCCAACTGGCTGCGGATAGTACTGATACAACTCCAACTGGCTGTATGTCTTGTGGTTATTTTTCCATGATTCTGTGATTGTAATGATGCTGATCTGATGCAATAACAATCACTTTGGAAACCTTCGAGAGGTATAGAGGAGGGCTCCAGTGGAGGCTAAGAATTGGGGAATGGGGATCCAAGGAGGGCTTCAGATGTTGATCCCAGGAATTTCTTAGATTGGAGGGCTCTAATTTGTAAAAGCATCGAATCCTTGAAGTTTAACACATGGCTGGGCTCATTTGATAAATATCTGTTTTACTCCTCAATGCCTGTAGCTGCTGTTTCTTTGAAGTTCCTTGAGGCTGGGCTCTCCCCTGTCAGCTTGATGATGTTAAAAGTGGTTATTAGTATAGGTGTTAGCTATTGCCGGGTGATGTCTGTTAAGTGAACTCTTTCAATTTCTCATTGATCCCTTTTCTTTTTGCTCTTTTCTTTCTTTTGGCCATCTCTTTGACCCAAGTTCTTCTTGTAATTGAAGTTTGGCCTCCTCGATGTACCCTTTGTCGAGTAATAATAAACTTGTTGCCTTTTCGAAAAAAAAAACAACCTACAATCAAATAACAAATTGCCAAGCAGGTGATTCACCATGTTAGTGGCATGAATCAAGTTTAACACAGTCATGGAATCTACTTCAATTTCTAGCTTTTTGATATTTTCATCCTTTGCCAAACTCAAACCATCTCTTAAGGCCCATAATTCTGCCTTTAGGCTAGAATCCGCGATAATGTTCATGTGGAATCCACCTATCCAAATACCATAATGATCACACAAAATCCCCCCAGTGGAGACCGAGCCCATCGCACAGTTATACGCACCATCCGTATTCAACTTGGAAAAATCCATTCTCGGCGGAACCCATCCTACCTGTATATCCTTCCTGTGAGAGTTCCTCTCTTGGAAAACAAGAAAGAACCACTCCAAGGATTTGTTCAAGATAGTAACTGAAATTTTTGTTGGGTCGATGATGCTCAAGTTGGAATTAGGGTTGGTATAAAAAAGACGGCGATTGCGATCCAACCAAATATGCCAAATAGCAAACAAGAAGATAAATTCTTAGGTTAAACTTCGACGATGAATAGTAAGTTTGACCGGCATCTTATTTTAATTTTTTTCAATATCAGGGCCATATTTTTATACTTTTCCGATTTGTCTCGTCGAGATGAACGATTAATCTCAAAAATTACGACGAAAAACTAAACAAAAAGTATAAAAAGATGGAAAAAACAAAAATAAGTTCCAAAATAAGAAGTTCACAAGAACAAAAATCAGTATTCTTTGCAAATAAACGTCTAACACCATTTGTGCCAAATTTGGAGTGGTCCCCCAAGCACTGATTGGTACATTTTCCATAATCCTTCTCGTGGCCTGACAGTTGAGAATTGGAGACTTGGTCGGACTTGAGCCAATGTAGTTAAGGGTGTCAAAAAAAAATCCAAAAACCAATAAACCGAATCAATCCAGACTGAACCGTGCCCTTCTAATTGGTAATTCTATGGTTTAATGGTCAGGTTCTGGTTCTACGATGATATATAAAAACCGATACATTAGGTTCGGTTATTGGTTTTCTCTTATAAACCATGGTTCGAATTGGACCGAAACCGAATTACTAGTAGATATACATATATACAATTATATATACCTACATTAATAATATGTGTCATATTGTTTTCATGTATACCTTACATATTTTGTTGGTTTATATAATCTCTTTTGGTGAGCCATTTAACGGTGGTAGTCTATTAACTATATATATTGTATTAATTTTGATTCAAGACTTGAAGTGTTAATGAAGTTACGGACTACGTACTTTTACGAACAATTTTATGATCTTGTTTTCCAATATCCATCAACCGATGGTAGTAAAAGAATATGAAATCCAATGGACAAATCTTTTCAATCAAGCCCTTCATTTCATGAGTTACGCGTATTTAGTGCCTTTTCATCACTTTTTTGCTTGATTACCAAAAAGACCTTCGGAAATCCTCGGAAAACTCCTGTTGTGTGAGAGTGGTACTTGGAAAAAGTTTCATGGGTACCGAATCAGTGCCGAATTCAGGAATTCTTTATAGAAGGGTCACCCATTTAAGACCGGTCCTAACTACAACAAAAAAGCCTATCACGACGAAACAATTTTGTCGCAACATGAAGCAAAAAAGTTTCATGGGTACCGAATCGGTGATAGGTTTACCTCATGATTGTGTTCACGGCAACATGATAGGTTATTTCCATGGTTATTTCAGAAAATTAAATTTAATCATGTTCTCGATTCATGATAGTTTAATTGTCAATTTGAAAATTGAAATCACGATTTTTATGATCTTTTTAGGAGAGAGAAAGAATTAAAAAAATTAGGTGAGAAAGATTTGAAAGATTGGAGATAGAAAGATTTGGAAGATTAGAGAAAGAAAGAGTAGTTTACTGATGAGAACTTAAGTTTTTTGTGATTTAGGACCCCTATTTAAGTGTCCCCTTTTTTTTTTGGTCCATTATATGATCTTAATTCAAAACTTAACTATGTTACAACAAAGATTAAATTTTATTTGGATGATTTTATCTTTTTCATTTATTGTAAATAAAATATTTGAGGGCCCATATTTAAGGTTCATCTTCCGCCTTGAAATCTCAGAGTCGGTCTTGTACTCGAAAGGTGATCCCTCTATATGCAATTTCGCCTTGAAATCTCACGGCCGGTCTTGTACTCAAAAGGTGATCCCTCTATACGAAATTTCGTGTTGAAATCTCAAGACCCGTCTTGTACTCGAAAGTTGATCCCTCTATATGAAATTTCTGCATCCGCCAGTCACCGCGTCCGCACTACTTGGATGTAATGCAGAGCAACGGTGTTGTTTTTGATACTCCTTTGAGAAATCCCTGTCATTTTCTCAACAGCAAGTAATCCTTTAAACAAACTACAACTCCAGAGTGTTCTATCTAGTTCATTTCATAAACTTAATAAAAAATGCTTACTTCTCTTTAGAGATACGAAATATGCAATCATAATAAAAATTACGCAATATAATATGATTTGTCCTATAAAAGTGCATCGTCCTATTTTATTTTTTCCAAATTGTTGTTAACTTTGAACAATGTTCTAAAAATTGCTAGGTATTAGCTAGTGGGGCAAAAAAAAAGGTGTTGAGCGCCTAGGCGACAACTAGGCGTTGAGGCGCCGACTAGTCAGCTACCTAATCTACCACCACCTATCGCCTAGGCGGAGACTAAATGGCCTAGGTGGCCAACTTTTAGAACACTAATTTTGCATCATTTTTTTTCCTGATTAAAGTGGGTTTAAGAATTCCTTCAGAGTTAAGAGTGAGTCATCTTGATGAGAATAATTGAAAATATAAATATTATTACCAAAAGCTAAAAAAAATTCATCAAAGATAGAAAAAGTTCAAGGAGATAAAATTATGAACAGTTTTTTTTTTTTTTTTTAATTTTTACAAACACGATAATCCCATTCATAAATAAAATAATACAACCAAAGTTGTATAGACCTTATAACAGATACCCAAAAATCACCGCAGCTCACAAACAAAACAAAGCCCCAACCTAAAGAGAAACCAAGAGATACCCCTTCAAACAAAAAATTAACAAGGAAAAAGCTCAGCAACAGCCAACACAAGATTACATCCCAACCAGGCTGGAGGAACTAGTCGATACCTTCAAAACCTGCAAAACGCAGTGAATATATGCACAAGATAAAAGACAAATCAAGATAAAGTACGGCATTGATGGATACAATAAACACAAGGGTCATGAGCACAGCAATCCTCGATTACTCTCTCCCGTTTACGCTTCATTCGAGTGTAGCCTTGAATAACCTTGCCACCACTTTCACAACTGGCAATCTTCTTGGTCTTTCCCTTCTATTTCCTAAAGCTGCGATGCATAGCAAAGAGGTGCTCGTTTTCCTCTGACCTATTCTTCCATATGACTGCCGCCCATTTAGTCCGGAAATCCTTTGTTTCGGTACCCTTTTCCGTGATTCGCTCAGGTGTGGGAGGAGCAAACTCACATCTAGACCAAAGAGAAGAATCCTCTTCCATCTTAGGCGAATTGAAAAGCTCAGACAATCCATCCCTAGAAGAACTATCGTTTCCTTCATTGAGCTGAATGTTGGGGATTCGAGCGCGCAAACCCACGATCAACACACACACAATCGAAGAACAAACCAAGAACAGAAAACAATCTAAAGCAAGAAAAGAACAAGACACAGAGATTACGTGGTTCCGACTTAAGCTGATTGCTTAATCGTACGTCCACGGGGTGCTGGGGTGTTTCACTATGATGTAAAATATGTCAGAGTTACAAAAGGAGGCAGCCCTAACTTTGCTTTTATATCATAAGCATACAATGGACCGAAACCCTAAAAAGGCTGACCCGCACACATCTCGATTCGCGCTCAGCTTAAATAGATTTCATCCCAACAATTCTCCCGCTTGAAAACTGTTTACAGCGGCACCTTCAAATATACATCAACGATCATCTTTAGACACCACCAATCATAAACACCACCAGCACCCAGTCTCCCACTCAAGCTTGGAGACCCACGGAAGCTGAACAAGCCTTCAGCTTCCCCACAGTAACCACCTTCGTGAACATGTCTGCCGGATTTTCACTTGTGTGAATCTTCTCCAAAGTGAACTGCCCTTCCTCCAACAGAGAGCGAATAAAGTGATACTTTATGTCGATATGTTTGGTCCTCGAATGAAAGGCTGCATTCTTCGCCAGATGTATAGCACTCTGACTGTCGCTGAACAGTCTGCATTTGTCTTGCTCTTTACCCAACTCTTTCATGAAGCTCCTCAACCATACCATCTCTTTGCACGCCTCCGTGGCTGCAACATACTCTGCCTCTGTCGTGGAAATAGTCACTATTCTCTGTAACCGTGAGACCCAACTGACTGTTGCACTCCCCAAAGTAAACACATACCCAGTAGTGCTCTTCCTGCTGTCAATGTCCCCTGCCAAATCTGAATCCACAAAACCTTGCAGACAAATATCAGAACCCCCATAACACAAAGCCAAATCCGTAGTACCTTTCAGATAACGCAGAATCCACTTGACTGCTTCCCAATGCTCCTTGTCCGGATTTGCCATGAACCTGCTGACAACTCCCACTGCATGAGCAATGTCTGGCCTTGTATTAACCATGGCATACATCAAACTGCCTACTGCCGAGGCATATGGAACACTCGCCATGTAGCTCTGTTCTTCATCAGTTACTGCATTCCTTTCA